>NMRB01002252.1:69323-79346 GCA_002633025.1 Notospermus geniculatus
TAACCCAAAAATCATCAAAGTGCTGTAACTCAGGAACGCCTTAACCCAAAGCGCTCGAATGTGCTATGTGGCCCCATGCAGATGACCTTTATGTGCATGTGAAGTTTCGGCTCGATTGGACATCCAATATGGCCGCCAGGTGGCGTAACCTGAAAATCATCAAAAAAAGTGCTGTAACTCTGGAACGACTTGGACCTAAAGCGCTCCAATGTGCTATGTGGCCCCTGCAGATGACCTTCATGTGCATGTGAAGTTCCGGCCCAATCGGGCATTCAATATGGCCGCCAGGTGGCATAAACCCAAAAATCATCAAAGTCCTACACGGGAATGACTTGACCCAGATTGCTCCTAACTGATATGTACCTTCCTCTGTCATTAGACTATTATGTCCAACCCGGTGAGCACATGGTCCATGGACCATTTCATTTCAAATGATCATCTCCTTACACTGGTATTCACACTTAATTGGAATTGGCAAGTAGCAAATTAGGCCAGTTCCACGTGACCATATATCGTCCTCCTCAATGTAATAAGGCTGATGGACTATTTGACGTGTAATATCTACCTCATGGGAGATCAGTATGATCGCTTGTGCTATGACTTTAAGGTGTAAGGCTGACAGGAGGCCGTAGGAGACTCGTTGCTGCGAGTACTTAGGCCTTTCCGTTTGACGGGCGCTAAAATGTGCATGCGCCTCGCAAACAATAGAAATTCTATTCTAAGGTGCATGCACATTTTAGCGCCCGTCTAACGGAAAGGCCTGAGTACTGAATGGACATTGACTTATTCCACGAGTGTTAGTAGCTTTTGATAAATTGAGATTAGGTACGGTAGTTGTCAATGTCATGATAAATTCTTGGCCTGTGGTGATAACGAGGCCTCATGCTGTGTTATAGGTTGCCACTTTGTGAACGCAAAGCCATGGACTGATGTAGCCTAATGCATGTACTGTCTGTAGAGTAGGACCATTTCTGTCTGCTACTCAATGTGCTGTCTTTTTAAAGCCATGATGTACATATATACTCTTCCACTGTCAACCCCAAAATATTCACATGTCTTTCATTTTCCATTTATTAGGCTAGCAAAATTCATGAAAATACATGTACACTGCCTCTCGTATGTATTTACGCACCCAATACTGTAAACCGTGAAATTTTCGCGGCACTAAATGTTCGCGATTTTTGGGGTCTATGAATTCGCGAAGAACAATTTTTCGTGATTGGAACCCTTCAGCTTCATAAAACGTCAAGAACCAATGATTTTCGCGCGATTTATGTTCGCGTTTTGACCCTCGAACGCGAAAATCACGAAAATAAAACGCACGCGAAAATAAAACGCACGCGAAAATTTCACGGTTAACAGTAATACCATACTGAAAAGAGGGTGAAACTCCCACTTTATTGGCCGTACAAACTTCAGACTTTCAGCACTTTTACTCTACTAGGTGTAGCAATCAGTCCTATGGTCAATATCAAATTTGCCACAAAAATCTCATAAAAATTTGATTTTGACCACAGGACTAATTGCTACACCTAGTAGAGTAAAAGTGCTGAAAGTCTGATGCTCGTACGGCTAATAAAATGAGAGTTTCACCCTCTTTTCAGTATGGTATTATTGGGTGCGTAAATACATACGAGAGGCAGTGTATAGGGCATCAAAAAACAAAATTTAGAAGTTAACAGTTTTTAAAATCCTAATTAAATGGATATCAAATTTGCGATTCTCTATGCTATTGCTACATGTATATTCATCTGCAAAATATAAATATAAACAAATATTTGGGGTTTTCAGTTTTTGTCATTCCATACTCTACTCCATGTGCCAAAGCATTTACTTTGCAGTCAATAGAAAGTGTTCCGTTTAATATTGACACCAAGGCATGTCATATATTTTGGTTTCAGGCATTTTAGGGTATACTACTGGTAATTCTTTATCACAGGCTGTTCATACCAGTCGAACTAGTGGTAGTTGCTTTCTTCCATGACATGTTTTTTGGCTATGAATTCGATGAATGTTCGTGTTGTCCTGGTTGAGCTCAGTTACGAACATTGGGTCATATGAATAAAAAAACTAGTCAATCTTTTACTTGAATTTTGCAATACAAATACACTAGGCGATGCTGTACAAATCTGAAGTAAAAGCATTTGCTAGTCTTTATTTTTGTGACCCATTGTATTTGTCTGTCTCCTGTGCCCCAGAAATCAACCATCCAGTTTATGAAATAAGTGAAATGAACACACATGGGTGACCCCTTTCTTTGTCAGTGTAGATTTCCTCCGGGTACTCCGGTTTCCTTCTGCTTTCACCCAATCTGTCGAATGGTGCAGTGGAGACATCAGCACCTCTCACAGCTGAGTTCGGGGTTCAGTGCCCAGGCGAACCAATTCTTCATGTGATTTGAGAGGGTGATTCTCAGTGCTTCACGTAAAGCCTAGGTCACAAATCCACCGGCCCTCGTACGATTTTCCCCACCCAGCAGCTTGCCGTGGATTTTAGAGACTGAAACACGGATCTAAGATGAATTACGCCGAAATCGCCTCAGTAGATAGCGGAAATTAGACTGGATCAAACTGGGCACCGTAGAAATTGGCCAAAATGTCTGTTTTTACTCGCCGTACGGGCCCAGAGCGGATATGTGACGGGGGCTTTAGACAGGTGCAATCACACTCGCACCCCTGCGCGCCCGCAAAATTGCACCGAGGAGCTCGATTTACCACGCTCCTCGGCATTTTCGAAGTTCAGGCGCGAGTGTGAACAGCTCTCCTTCACGAGTGTGAACAGCTCTCCGCGAGCCTTTGAGGAACTCAACTGATTAAGCTCCTGCAGATTTCAAACGTGAAGCACTGGACTCTCTCTTTGACAGCACAGATTTTCTCTGGGCACTCTGGTTTCATCCTATTGTACATTACCGGTAATTTGCCCAATATTGTCTATGAAGCTAGGCCTAATAATGCTGTATTGGATGCTCAATTCTCAACTCAATATTATTTCTTTTTCACCCAATATTGAAAATATAGCTGATACTGCCGTGTGTGGCCCTCAGGTTCCGATTCAATATTGTCAATATCCCTGGGGGTATATCTTGCTGTAAAACAATATATGACAAATACTCCAGTAAAAATGAATGAAATAACGATAAATTCTCAATAGGGTATGGTAATCCATATTAATGTGGAATTGCCATTTCTGAGTAGTGAAATGCAATGGTTTCATGGAGCTGTTCTTTAGTTAAACCACATGAAGGGAGGCATTCATTGTTTTCCGAACAAAAGTGATGAAAATAATTCGCCTTCTGAGTTCAATTTATGTTTGAAAAGTATGTAGAGGTAGTTTAGTTAGCATTAAAAGTTATGTACGTTCAATTATTTGAGGTTATTAGTGAACTGTTTTCTGCATCAGGAAGTGATTCACATGTACCTGGTAATTGGTTTAAAAAAATCAATATTGTCACATATCATTGTAATATGATGGTAACTTATCCATCTTTTACATGTAAGTATTGGGCATTTGATTTATCATTTGGGCCTGAGTTCTAGGCCAGAAACAATAAGATGGATAATTTCTTATAAATTCTTCTGAATTGATAGGCCCTTCTTGTTGCAGGATATTCATGGCTAAACACATTCCACACTGTCATATTTTTATCAGTTTTCCTGAATATGCCAGTTCAGGCCCCGTATTCATAAAAGTACTTGTAAGTATGACACTTATCCTTTGTAAGTATGACACTTTGTAAGTATGACACTTATCCTTTGTTCAACACAAAAGATAAGTATCACACTTAGACTTAAGTAGTTTTATGAATACGGGGCCTGGGCCCATGTTCTTCAAACAAAGCACAGTCAGTGTTCTCGCCAGGCCTTTTAAACAGGGGCGGTACCACCTTGTTCAAAATCCAGAGGTCATTTTACCACCCTGTTTAAATTTTCACCACCCTGTTTGAAAATATAACTTGCAATGCATTTTCAATTACACCACCCTGTTTGAATTTCACTCCCACCCTGTTTGAAAATCCAGGGCCTTTAAATCATTGGAAAAATGCAGTCATCCCACCCTGTTTGGAAAAATTTCTGGCTAGAACACTGACAGCGTAAGCCCTTAATCAACATATTCAGAGAATTCTGATCAAATGTGACAGTGTGAAATGGGTTTTACATTGCTTATGCATGTAAATATTGTTTTTCGCCTGCATACTGTAATTGATCACACTTACTTTTCTGTTTGTTTCGTGCTGAAAGAATTTAATACTAGAGTATGTAATGTACATGTTAGCATGCTTAATTGATACTCAAACTCCATGAATCATGTTGATTTTGGTAAGTGGTTTTTTAATCATGTTAATATTATCTCTTGATCCAAAGTATTTATTGTCTAAACTTTGTTGGTCATTTGTGTGGTGCATGGTCATTAATTGTCCCCTGTATTTCTATGCTTAATAGTTAAAGTAAAATTACAAGTGAAAATTACTCATGACCTAAGTAGTTGTATTTTTAACACCACACCATTTGTAAGTCTCCTAATACCCCTATTGCCTTCTGTGGCTGTCATGGAACTTCATCCCCTGGATCTGATTCTCTGATTCATTGCGAATTTGTACCGTGCCGGTGTTCATCTTGCCTCATGCATGATCTCGTTCTAGTGCATCAAAATTGCTTGTGTTTCGATTCAGCATTCACTGCTCTCCGCCACAATGGAAGCACCTGTCGTGTTTTTTTTCTAGAACATGCTGATGTCAATATAAATGACAGTGACACCTGTTGTTTCCTTCACGTGGATAGAAATCACATCCTCAGTGTTTGCTGGGTTTGTTGTAGGCATCTGGTAGGCCTGTCAGTAGGTGTTGGGGCAAAACAAATGGTAAAGCCCTGAATGACTGACCCTTCTATAGAAGGGAGATAGCTCTACTCTTGATTTTACTTCTAAAACCTTCTGACAGGCCCCAAGGTGTCCCCGCCAGATGCCTGTGCCCTGGTCATGTCGCCAGGTTCTGCAAGCATGAGTAGAGGTTTAATGGGCATCAGACTCCACAAGCAGTCTTTTGAATAACCTCAATTCGCCCATTTCAAATGTTGATGTGGAGCGGAGTGAGCAAGTTGAACTTGGTCATGTTGGCTGCGGAGGGAGAGGAAGGGGGCATGTGCTATGTAATGTTCTGTTGGAAAAGGTGAATGGGTGACCATGTTGGCCATATTTTCCATGGAATAATGGTGAGTTCTTATATAGCGCTTCATAGCGTATTAAGCTCTCTAACCGCTTCACACATTATTACCCCAGCCTATGATTCAGAAACCTTTCTGTAGAAACCAAAGGGCAGCCACAATATAGCGCACACGATGGACATTTCAGGCCATTTGAGAGTTACAGAGTGGCACGGCCGGGGATCGAACCCGCGACCTTCCGATCACGAGTCCACAGCCCTAACCATTATGCCACGCGCTCTCCTGAGAGCTGTCCTTACTTGAATTCTTTTCATAGAGTTGCATGGTCCTGACCTAACATGAGGCGGCCAATGGCACCGTGCCAGAGATTATTGAAACAGGAACCCAAAGATAAAAAGCCACCGAAAATAGCTGACAAGCAACAGCGATATCATCTGTCGGTGACACTGTCTGGAAAGTTCTTGTGCTGCTTTGAGTCGCTTGGACGTGATCGGTACCAGGTCCACCAGATCCGAGTTCTCAACTGGTGACAGTCTTGAAGGAATCAATCCATCTATGACGACAAAGGCTGGATTATGAAGAAAAGTATCAAATGAGGAAAAAAAATTCATGCCAGCATTAAAGATAGGTCCATCCACTGATTGCATAACTGGGCAGTTGAGGAGACTTCAATTCAAGGTGGTCAAACCCACTTGACATGGCTTATTTCTGTATTGATTTTGTGTGTCGCTCTTATTTCCTGATAAGAATGCGATGTCAATGTAAATAAAACATAACTTGTACATTAATACTGGTATGCTATTTGACCTACCGGTACTAGTATAAGGGACACAGAGGCTTTGAAGGTCACTGGCACTATCTTCAAAAGTTTCATTGCGAAGGACGTATTGATTGTGAAGTTCCAGTTCAATAGAAACTAATGCATTGATTTTACAGTACAGGTCACAATTGACATCCCTAAATTCACGTAAGTTACGCGTAAGTCACTCGTAACTTACGCAACAACTCACGAGCTATGTTACGCGTAACTTACGTGGTGAGTTACGCGGTGAGTTAATGCGAATTTCGCTAGCTACGCAGTTGATTTACGAGGCGAGTTACGCGATTTTGGCGAGTTACACAGTGAGTTACGCGAAACCAAAGCCGTGAGTTACGCGCAAGTGACGGGTAACTTACGAGTAACTTACGCGAAGCAGTATGGATGTCAGTTGTGACCTGTACTGTATACTTATCCTTAACAAAACTTTTCTTTTCACAGAATTCAATGACTGAGTGTTCATCATCATGTCGACCAGGAATGTAAAGGATTGGACCATTGCTGATGTTGAGAAGTGGCTGAGGAGAAATGGATTCCCCACCTACGTCCACCTGTTGTGTCGAACGCACAAAATCGACGGAAAATCGCTCCTACTCTTGACCGAAACCGATCTTCGACAGGAGGTAGAAGTCCTAGGCGACGTCAAACGGATGATGATCTGTATAAGACAGCTGCAGAAACAAAATTTACAATCATATTATGAACTGAGTCATCATAGCATCACGATTCCTCAAAGTCTTCAAAGTCAAGTAACTGGTCTCATGTCCAATCGCCCACAGCTTGCCCGTTACGACAGCGTCGACTCCATGGCAGATATTCCAGAATGTTTCGAGAAGGATGAGGAATACTTTGGATTCGGCACTGGCGTCCTCTCCAACTTACTGGATGCTGAACTGTGGAAAGTCGTGCTCAGCTTCATATATGTATTCTGCGTGTTTTTGGTGTCTTCGTTTGTAATGGTGATAGTCCACGATCGTGTTCCCGACATGACAAAGTATCCGCCTCTACCGGATATATTCCTGGACAACATCCCTCTGATTCACTGGGCCTTCGAAGCAAGTGAAGGAATAGCCATCATACTTATTACAATTTGGATACTGATCCTGATCTTTCACAAACATAGGTAAGGTTGCCCATGCAGATCATCCTGAGAACATCAAGGGTTCTAGGGCCCGCTCCCTTTGTCACTGTGAAGGGAGTGAGCGCTAAGAACCCTTGATGTTCTCAGGATGATGCAGTCATCTGAACACAAAATTACCAAATCCTTTCCAATTGCTATTTACAGTGGACCATCTCTGTAAGGACACCTTTGGGACTGACAAACAGTGTTCTAGCCAGGCCAGTTTCACAGGGCAGTACCACCCTGTTCAAAATTCAGAGGTCATTTTACCACCCTGTTCAAATTTTTACCACCCTGTTTAAAAAATGTAAGTTGCAATGCATTTTCTATTACACCACCCTGTTTGAATTTCACTCCCACACTGTTTGAAAATCCAGGGCCTTATCATAGGAAAATGCAGTCATCCCACCCTGTTTGGAAAAATTTCTGGCTGGAACACTGGGTGTCTTAAATTGAGAGGTGCCTTGGTTACAGAGATCAAAATGAATGGAAGTGAAAAATTTCAGACTGGGCCTGAATTTGGTGCCCTTAATAGAGAGGTCTCCTCCCAGCAGATTTGTCCATTGAAGGAGGTTCTACTGTGGGCCTAGTTGAGATGGCGATAATAGTACCTCGTTTTTACTTGAATTTTGCCATAAATGCACTAGGCAATGCTGTACAAATCTGAAGAAAAAGCATTTGCTAGTATATATTCTTATGACCCAATGTCCTGCTGAACGAAACGAGCCCCGCAACAGTTACATGTAAGTTCTGTGAACAGGGCCGTATTTACATGTAGCTTTTTGGTCCTGGGGGGGGGGGGCAAACCTCTCTGGGGGGCANCCCTTGCCCCCCCCCCCCCCTGGTGAATGAGGTTTAATTAGTTGTCATCTGAAAAATGAACAGTGTAGTGGCTACATAGAATAGAATTTTCAAACTCGGCTGATTTTCCTGAACATTAACTTTCCAGATTCATTCTCCTGAGAAGGATGTTTTCGCTGCTGGGGACTGTTTTCTTGCTCCGATGTGTGACCATGTTGATTACTTCCTTGTCTGTTCCTGGCATACATCTTCAGTGTGAAGCAAGGGTAGGTATCTGTGATAGGAAAAAAATCATCTCGCTTATGAATCAGTAGGAATTCCTATCTTCGTGGTGAAGGAGTGCCATGACAAACTTTGTGATTACCAATATTAAAGGGGCGCTGTATTCCTTCCCTATCCTGCACTAAATATACCCTTGTTGAGGGAGACCTCTATTGGCAATGCTGTTAAACTACCGCGGGAACTACTGCTCATCAACCTTGCCCAGTGTAGGGTACTCTCATTCCAAGGATATCCACTCGTGCATTGTATTGTAATCATACATTCTCTAACACCGAGGCGAAAGGCAAAACTATTGGAGAATGATGCAATCACCGCCGGTGACAGTAGCTGTCAACAAAAAGTGGTGATATCTGGGTTCTTCTATTGACTTTCAGCCAACAGCTGACATAAAGGAACAGTTCTACAAAGCGCTCACAATCTGGCAGGGTCTTGGGATGAGTATGCAGGGCGTCCGCTCCTGTGGGGACTACATGTTCAGTGGTCATACTTCCATCTTGACAATGTTGAACTTCTTCATTACAGAATGTAAGTATACAAAATACTGGTATAAATCATTTAGGATTTGGTAGTGCAGTGGTAAGGGGTCGCACTCATGACCAAGTGGCGGTGGGTCGATCCAGTCGAGTCACCTCTTTGTACTCTGATCTGAAAGGATCAAATGAGGGCTGAATGAGCTGCTCCTTGAGTTCCCCTGAAACGTATCCGGAGAGACAGATGTGAAGCGTCTTTGACACTGTGATGCAGGAAAAAGATAAACAAGCCACACTTTGACATTAAAAATTCTTCACAGGTTCTCTGAGGAATTATTGAATTCGTTCTCGTCTTATTATTTCCTGTGAGTTACAGAAGGTGTTATCTTCTAAGATTTGATTCTACTTATGAAATAGAAACGGGTTTCTAAGATGAAAGACATCGCTTCCTACCAGATTTGAACCCACAGACCCTCGCATTAGGTATCAATCGCCAGCACTAAGGGGCAGCACGCCTTAACCACTAGGCCAAATCCCTATTTACAAAAAAGATGGTTCAATGACCTACCGGTACATGTATGTTAAACGAGGCGTCCATCAGTACCCTGCGAGTAGTCCAAACTCTATTCAGGGTAAATCCACCCAGAAAATGGATACCATTTTATGACTTATTTTTAGCTCACCTCTGTGAGGTGAGCTTCTCCCATGGTGTGTTGTCCGTCGTCCGTCGTCGTCCGGTGTCGTCCGTCGTCGTCCGGTGTCGTCCGGCGTCGTCCGTCTTCCGTCGTCGTTAACAGGGGTGGCACGTTTCTAAACCGCTTGGGTTACAAACTTGAAATTTGGTGTACAGGTACCCCATGGTAAAAACTATCTCTGGACCGAAACTTAGCGCTGCTGCTTGTACACTCTGGCCTGTAGGGGGCGCTTTGTGAAAACCTTCTTTCGGCCGTATCTCCTGAACGCTGTTAGCTAGAACCACGAAACTTTTATGGTGGGTTCCTCTGATGAGACTTCATCACATAAATCCCGGGTTTTTGATTTGACCTACTTTTCAAGGTCACAGAGGTCAAAGTTCAAAATTCACTGTTTGGTGGCACATTTCATTGCTATTTGACATAGAGTGTTGTGATTTGGTATGAAGATATATCTAGGCACCCTGCACGAATGCACCAAATTTCAACCCGATCGGACTTCAAATATGGCCGCCAGGAAGCCATCTTGAAAAATGGACTTTGACCCACATTTTATAAATAGGAGTAGGTAGGATGTTTTAACATTGTCAAAATATGTATCTAGGTACCATATAAATATATGGTAAATTTCAGTCAGATTCGACGTCAAATATGGCCGCCAGGGAGCCATCTTGAAAAATGG
>NMRB01002252.1:94429-116985 GCA_002633025.1 Notospermus geniculatus
TGTGCTCAGCTAATGGTACATATCACCTAGTTGATCATTGCACTTCCTCTGAACTTTCCTTCTGACAACCACCAATCATCTCCAAGTAATGAATAACCTTGATCGTCATTCCGTACGACATGGTCTCAGTGACGGACCACATCGGCTTTCCTAATTGGTTTACTGGTTTAATCCTCTCCGAGAATGCAGTAGCATGACCACCGGTACGGAGCTATGACACCTCGGGAAGACAGATCAGCAATGGGAAGCCAAAAACAGGATGGACTTTACAGACTAACACCTTGTTGGGAATCTCGACCTGTCAGTTGAGTTGCCAGAGTGGTTGGAAGCCATGTCAACACACATTATGTTTTTTCTCTAGGGGTGTCTCAGAAACAAGTCAGTAACAATAATTTTCTGATGGTTCAATTAAGGGACATCTTTTTTCTGAAACTCTTCACACATATGACATGAGTTGAGGAGTCAGACTGATCATGGTGTACACTCTTAGCCGAAAAGGTTCTTTGGTGCCACACCAGGAGAACCCTCTGATTTAAGAACCCTCGGGTTGTTTAAGAACCTTTAGAGGTTCCAGATAGAACCTTTCCCTCAGAAAAAGGTTCTAACTGGAACCCTTATGGGTTCTTTGGCGACAGAAAGGTTCTATGTGGAACCCTTTCGGGTTCTTTACAGAAGGTTCTATATAGAACCTTCGGGTTCCTCTGGTGTGGCAAAAAGAACCCCTAAAGAACCTTTTTGGCTAAGAGTGTAGACCTCTAGATCACATGAAGGCACGGGTCCTCAATCAGACTGGTGATCAAACCTGGTGTGACAGGAATCTAAATCTCCATGATGTCCATGAATTTAGGTCTGGTTTCATTGTTCAATGAGGGGTTAGAATATATGGCTATCGTACAGACCATGACCATCTGAACTAACAATACAATAGCAAACTGTTGTGTATCGGACTTTTCTTTCACACAGACTTCAGCGGTGACATTAAGGCGCCGATGTTTCCATCGCACCTTTCTGACAGCCCATTGCACATGATAACCGCAGAAGTCCTAAATGACAAGCCTCTTCCATTAGATCCCTGACATGTGCTTACCGTACCCCGGTTGTTGACACGACGCCATCCCCTGCACTGCACCACAGACTTTTATTGCTCTTCACCAGCTCAGAACAATATGTTGTGCAATGAACGTACAACAAGTCATCTTTGAGGAGTTGGTACATACATGTAACCAATCAGTCACTATGGGTGCCACCATCTTCCTAATGCTGGTCATCAATGGTAAAGACAAAAACAGCAGTAGCTTAGAAGACAAGAATTGGTCTTCTTCTTACGTTACTTGCACAGCTTCAATGTTGAAGGCTTTGGCAAGCCTTCAGTTCACCCACAGCAAAAAAACCAGATATGCACAGTTATGTTACATGACAATTTTTCTATGGTTTTCAGCCATAGTCCTTCAACTTCAGCCATTTGCCACTCACTCAATGTCAGAACAATCTCCTCTTAACAAAATCATCAAGCGACGAGAATCTTTAGAATAGATCAAACCAAAGAAGCTTTAGTCCTAAACTAAGATTAAAAACCAGATAAATCCGTTCAATTATAATAGAGCAGGCAGCATTGACACTTCTTTAGATTTATAGATTCATATATCTGATGATAATGCATTGAGTGTCATCTTTTCCCGGCCTCCCAAGGTAGTTGATGATGGCTTATCAGTCCTGCCAGAAACTTCCTCCAGTGATTGGTGTCCTCTAATGGCATCATTAGGTTGCTGCAACCATTGATTTTTACCTTGTAAACATTTCAGTTTGAGCATTTTTATTTTCATTGAGTTTTTATACTGCACGGTCATTCTGACAATCACAGTGCAGTAACTCCAATGAAAGCGAGTTGTGAACTGAATCCCTAAAAGCATAGCAGACATTTTGGAGGGTGAAAGTCCAGTCGGCCTACCCCATACAGGTGTGGATCCAGAGGGGGCGCCCCGGGCGCTCGCCTCCCCTTTCGGCAAACAAATCTGTAAAATCGACCGTGAAATTCTGAAATTTGGAGCAAATCATTGAAATTCACCGCAGATTTCAATGTTTTTAGCACAGGGCGCCCCCTCTTGGATCCACCCCTGCCATACGCCCATTATTTCCACTACCCTAAATTTAAGGAATACCAATAACAGAACACTTAGTGAGTGTGATCGCAAGATCTTATTTTACACCTGAAAGCAAAATGAGGGGGAAGTTCTCCAATGGAATTCATCCTTGTTGACTAACCGTGAGATTTTATCTACAGCTGATAGTTTATACACAGCCCAAGGAGAAACCGTGGACAAATACCAAATCTCATAGCTGTGCCTCTGAACACTTTCCCATGGAAGATTCTTGAGAATATCATCTGACGAAACTCTAGGAGTCAATGTTGGAAGCACATTCTATTTATTGGTATTATTGATTGATTGGTTGATTAATTACATCATGCTGCCTTTGACTGCTCTGTCAGACCGCATACTGGTCATTGCAACCGCCATCCAAAGCCACTTGAATTGATGACACAGCTAATGACACCCAGAAGATCAGCACATAAATAATTTCTAATGGCAAAATCAATGGAGTCAACATCAGTGTCGCTGGATTCATTATGGGCAATATTTGATTTAAGAACATCGTCACTCAAATTAATATAGTCAGCAGACAATATCATTACATAAATGCCCTTCTCTACGTTGGAAAGTACACTTCACTTGGGGCAACACAGGAACAATGGGTGGTATTGTTAAGTCTAGCAAATGCTTTGATTGAAATTGACACAGGGAAATGTACTACAAATTTCAAGTAAAAGCATATTTGCTAGACTTTATGAATACCAACAATTACTGTAAACCGTGAAATTTTGGCGTGCGTTTTATTTTCGCGTTCAAGGGTCAAAACGCGAACATAAATCGCGCGAAAATTACTCTTCTTTTTATTCTTTTGAAGCTGAAGGGTTCCAATCGTGAATATTTATTCTTCGCGAATTCGTAGATCACCAAAATCGCCAACATTTAGCGTCGCGAAAATATCACGGTTTACAGTATGCCATTCTTTCCCAAAATCCACAGACACAGCAGAACACACAAACCTCCCTGATTACAATTCCTCCCTTTTGCTTTTTAGTCAGGAACATCACATGGGGTTTATACTAGATTGCAGACATCGCTAGGGTGCCAAACAGGATATTCAATTTCCGTGTGTTGAAGGTAGGTATATCATGAATATATCCCGCTGTGGGACAACTTTTGACTTTTGAATAGGACAATGAACGTCAACATATTGAAAAGAAGTTCTAAGGGAACGACACAAAATGAAAATATTCTGTTCACCAACTTTCTTTTACTAACTGGTTATTCTCAGCTGCTGTTGGCTTTCTCAGTCTTTGGTCAGATGTTGGAGAGCTAGAATTTCACAACAGAGGAGCAATTCATGTTCGAGGATTTCATAGCAGCACTTACCAAAGCATCCATCATGAAAGTGACATTGTAAAAACCCAATTTCTCATATTTTAATCATATCATGCATCAACTGAAGTGTCTTGCAGAAAGTGGTAAAAAAGTGACCATCAATATTGACTCTTAAAACTACCAGAAATGACTTGTTACCACCAATCCAAATCAAGTTGTCCACAATCACCAACTGCAGCCTCCGTGAGGGGCCATAACTCAGAATAATTGGAACCATATACGGTCACAAAATGGCAGATCAATAACTTCTTCTTCCTCTCTTTATCATTGGTTTATTTGCAGACATTTTCAAGATTCTCCACCATGCTTCTGCACAGAGATTAGCAGTATGATATTTTCCACAAATACAAGGGAATTTCCCTTTTTTTGCACTGCTTACCATTGTGGAAGAATAACACTGTCAAATGGCTTGGATGTAGCCAATGGGGTTTCATCAGAAAAAACTAGCCATATAGCATCCTGTTTTAAGCAACCTTCAACAAAATATCAAAATAACACCTGAATAAACATTTCCTAATGCATATGCCTTGTTATCTGTCAATTAAAATACACTAGCATGATTCATGAGTTCTCTACCATGATGCTGTGAACCATTCTTCCGCTAACTATTTTTTTATTATGCATCATGGATGCCAAATTCTGACAAACACCGAACTGTACGTGACTGTTGTTTCATCAAACACCATCAAAACACAAATTCTGTCCACTAATCGTAGAAGCGATGGAAAAACAGGTTGGGTAACAAAAGGATGCGCAATCTAAACATAACATGGTTGAACAAAATACCCGACCTGATTTTACTTTCTATCACCCACTAACACACTGAAATCATAACGAAATTGCGAAATACATAACTACTCTACTGTCTAAACAGACTGAAATGGTCAGCAAGATCCTGCCAAATTTTCATACGATTTTTGGAAAAACAGATTCAGGGTATACATATAGGGTCGTATTCATAAAGCGGTTCTATCATTAGAACCGTCTTAGGCCGGTTCCAGGTACAGTGTTTGACGATACTTGGAACTGGCCTAAGATGGTTCTAAAGATAGAACCGCTTTATGAATACGACCCATAGGGTTTAAATGTCCATAGGCCTACTATGTAAAATTCACAAAAAATATTCTGTGTACCCACAGCGGAGTATTCATTGTTGACCACTCTTTCTAATCCTAAGAGGTCAGCTAGGGTCTCTGCCAGAAATTCATTTTTTGAGGCTACTAATTTCTTCAAAATCAACAAAACCCCCATGAAATTAAAGAAAATTGCCCTTTTCTGTTCCTTTGAGGGTACTACCATAGTACCATCAGTACCTCTGGCAGAAACACTGGAGGTGACAAGTCCCACATTGCTTGGTTTTTGACAGTGTCACTGATGGATGGAGATGACAGTTCCTCACAACCTGAGAGAGTGAGCTTACCTTCTATGTGGCAGTACTATAACATTCCTGCAGTCAAAAATAGAGATAGTCTTTATCTACTTCTGCTGTGGTTCAAATATCATTCAGCTCATCAGTTTTAATGGCTGTGCAGCAACTCTTTCTGGTTCTGATGGCATAAAGCTGTTGCTTTTTGCTACAGAGTATGAGATACTCTTTCTGATCTTCTTATTATTGATAACCGGATAGGTGACTTTTGAATCTTGCATCATCACTTACATGTAGTAACTACCGGTATATCATCCTCATTAATCAGAGATTGATGACAAACAATGCCCGTGACTATGACACAGGGTGGGAGGAGAAATGAACAGTCTTAACCTTTTCAGTGCTAGACCTTTTTGTATGTGTTTACTTGAATGCTGAGCTCCTCTAACTGGAACGATGATGTCACCACCGTGACATATGTTGTAATGCAATGAGGAACCTGCAGAACTACAGCAACTGACATGACTGGGGAGCACTTGTCACCCTCCACAGCAAAACCAGTCACATGTCGCTCAGAAGGTGAGCCACAATGAAACTAAGATGACACCAGAAGAGAATGGAAGAAGTGGATTATTTCAGATTTCACAACAGGCAGACAATATTGAAAGTGACAAACATTTTGGTCTCAACCTGCCAAGTTAAGAGTGACATGCGACTGGTTTTGCCGTGGAGGGTCACATACTGTATGTGACCCACTCTGGCAAAGCAGACGTATGTCGCTCTAAGCCTAGTTCATTGCAGGCGTGGTGTGACGCGGCGCAATCTGAACAAACGATTACAGCCTTCTTACCGCATCGCATCGCACTGCAAGTGTGAACAGCTTGGCTTAACAGTGGAAACAATCAGGCGCGAAAAATTTCGCATCGCACCGGGTCTGCAGTGTGAACTAGGCTTCAGCTTGGCAGGTTTTTGAGACCAAATGTTTGTCAGTTTCAGTATTGTCTGTCTATTGTGAAATCTGAAGCAATCTATTTCTTCCATTCTCCCCTCATCCTCGCACCCAGGGTCTTCACAACCGACTCCCCCCACTCGCGCTTGGTTCAGATTTGAGGGAGGGTACGACCGTAAATGACCTGAGATTCTCAGGATGTTCTCCCCTATGGTGTCACCTATAGTTCGTCGAGGCTCACCTTCTGAGCGACATGCGGGGTGATACGCTCGCTCTTTTGCCAAAGCGGGTCACATTCGTCTGTGTTGCAGTGTGTCAAGGATGTCGAAATGCGATATTTCGCCCACGTTTCTGCCCCGGAACAGGCACCTCGGTCTTCAACTCTGTATTCCATGAAGGCAAGTTGCAACCGGATAAATCAGCAATATCTTTGGAACTTCTTACGAGCCGATCAAGCCCTCTTGACATGCACACAGGCCAGCAATCTATTAGCAGAGTTCGCTATAATGAAATGTGTGACCATATTGTAGGAAATCTCTTCCATATTCCTGTGCATTGGGATTGGATCAGAATGTATTACAGCACTTTCGCCAAACGGAAGGATTATATATGAACTTATCACCAGTCAATTGGTGTCACCATTCTCATAGTCATAAAATATCACACTAATATATTGTCAATGGTCGCACAATTTGTCCAAATTGGAGTACATGGATTCTGGTGGGACGTACATGAGGAGAATCTTGACAGTAAATCAGCTTCATCAGTGTGACGGGTAGTGGTGGTGAGCCAAGAATGACACTGATTAGTGGTAGTTAACCCTTTGGTTCCTAGATACACAGTTTCATTTCATGCCTGTACATTTCTGCTAGTGATAGAATGGGGACTACGTTAGAGGCCACCACCAGTTAGCAGTCCTAGATGTCACGACGTCATGGCTTATGTCAGTGATGTCAAATTTTGTGACGTTCTATCAGGCTCCTCTAATGGCAGTACAGTCTCCCATTAGGTGGAGGTCATGGCTTATGTCAGTGACGTCAAATTTTGTGCATTCTATCAGGCTCCTCTAATGGCAGTANTGGAGGTCATGGCTTATGTCAGCGACGTCAAATTTTGTCACGTTCTATCAGGCTCCTCTATGGCAGTACAGTCTCCCATTAGGTGGAGGTCATGGCTTATGTCAGTGACGTCAAATTTTGTGCGTTCTATCAGGCTCCTCTAATGGCAGTACAGTCTCCCATTAGGTGGAGGTCATGGCTTATGTCAGAGTGACGTCAAATTTTGTGCATTCTATCAGGCTCCTCTAATGGCAGTACAGTCTCCCATTAGGTAGGGGCCTTTCAAAGAAGTATTCCAGCACGAAGAGCTGTTTATTAAAAAACAAGTGCTTCCACTGTGAAGTTCCATATATAATCAATGTGCATTTCTACACCCACTCATTGCAGTGCATATATCAAACGATGCAATAGATATAATGTACACAAAATAAACAAGTAAAAATTAATTGATCCAATGTGCATGGAACATGGACAAAAAATGCAACATTTTGCAAACAATTTCGTGAAAAAGCAAATATCAGCCTCTGCTGCGGAAGTACCATAAAGTGAATAATTAGCAGTCATGTTGTCGATTTCGTTCATCCAGTGAAATATACATTATACATGTCACAACATACCCCAGACGAACAAATCAACGCTCCAAATTAACAGACAATTGTTTTAAGTTGCTTGATTGAGCAGAGAAGAGCATGAGGGATAATTATTCAGTTGAGTGCTTCGAATCGCTCATTGGATCGTCGCTAAATCTAGTGACTAAGATAGAAATGAGACCATTATGTCACCTTTGGGGATGTGATGAGGACCTGTCTTCGCTACACACTGTTCACTGTGACCTACCAAAAGAGGGTAATTTATATTACCCTCGTAAAATGGCGGCTCTCCAGTCTATCGATTCAGTCGGATTTTTGGCTCCTGTTCCTTACAAGATGTAGCTACATGTACGAAGCTGACTTTTTGCAGGGAGGTGGAGAAAATGTTACTCTTTCAAGTCATCTATAGCACAACATGCTGAAATCCCGATCTTTCCCGAAATTAGATGCTGAAATTTGGCGATTGGACGAGGGTTATATAAATTCAGTATTACCTCGTATGCTTCAAATCTCCCGATTATATTACCCTCGTCAAAGTCGGCAATTTCACGGCCAAATTACTCGAATACTAGCACTTACAGGGGTTCGTCACATATACTGGCGTGTCCCTGACAGTTTTATCTACAAGCACATCCATAGGGGGACTGCTAAAGTCGAATAGGGAAGGAATAAGAGCAGATAAACTTACCGAATCGACAGACTGGAGAGCCGCCATTTTACGAGGGTAATATAAATTAGCCTCTTTTGGTAGGTCACAGTGCTGTTGAGGACTGGAAGTTGGGGGTCATGAAGTGAAAGGTATTCAGAGCTGATGGAATCTAAGGAGAAAGCAATGGGAGTTCCTGGGTTTATAGTCTGATATCAACTACGGTAGAGGTTCACATCCGACTTTACACTTTAACCCCAGTCTGTGCTGAAACCTTTCAGTAGAACTCAGATGAGCTGCCCATTCAGCGCTACAATCGAGCATTTCAAACCGGTACCCATTTATACACCAGGGCCGACCGAATCGAAACTCCGATAGCACTAACAGGGCCTAACAGAAAAACTCTGTGATGGTAAAAGGCATTGCATACCTCTCTGTTAGGCACTGTTAGTGGTATCGGAGTTTCGATTCGGTCGGCCCTGGGTGGAGAGAGGCCAACGAGGCAAAGAGACTTGCCCAAAGTCTCACACCCAGTGGGATTTGAACCTGGGACCCTCTGACCGCTAGTCGGAGACCCGAACCACTACACCACCGTGGCTCCTCAACAGATTCCTGCAACAGATTTGCAGCCTTATGAGAGTATGGAATCTTCATGAATGTAGATCTGAGACAGAACATCTTTGTCTTCAGTTCTCTTGAGCGTGATCAGCAATAAACTGTCAAGAGATTTCTCTCAAGCAGAGAAGCGCGTAGTGATAGCCACAAGACAGAGGCAATAGGCCCTATTTGGCAATTTGTATAGGAAAAAACCAGGATAATCAGGCGCGGATCCAGGGGGTGCACCTGGCAGTCACGTCCCCCCTTTTGGCAAACAAATCTGTAAAACTGACGGTGAAATTTTGAAATTTGGAGCAAATCATTGAAATTCACCGCAGATTTCAATGCTTCTAGCACAGTGCGCCCCCCCCTCTTTTCCGAAATCGTGGTCCACCCCTGATAATCAACTACAATCCAAAAAGCTCCCCTCTATCATAACATGGAATGGTGATCACCCGTGATCAGGTGAACTTGGATTTTTAAACAGAACCACTGATGACGGCCCATAGTTTAAGATTTTTGGTTAAACACGGCTATTTATTTCAACTCAACTGGGCAACCTCAGAAACTTCTTAAGCCAAGTCCCTATTTAACAAATGATGGTTTTGCCAAAATGAAACTTGTACTGCATGCATATGTGAATGCTGAATCATTCCCATGGTTCCTTTATTCATGTCACTGCAATTCATGCAGTTTCAATTGAAATTCTTCAAAAGTACCAGCTCATCATGGCATAGCTACTGGGCGGTCCTGGCTGCATTAGGGATGGAGATTTGTTTATGGTATAACTTACAAGAAGTTGACAATGAATCACAAAGCAGACAAAAAGTAGGAAGAGCAGTTTTTGCATTAAATGGGCTACCATTTGAACAGAAATTTATAGCATGTGTCCAAGATTTTCTGCATCAATGAACCTTTAGCAGTTTTCCTGGAGGCTTCTATCTGATGTCCTGAAGGGATGGCGCCAATTACAGATATATCATACGCGCCGTTTGGCAATTAGGACAATAATCAATTCAACGCGACAAAGACTTTTAAACGGCTATTAAATAAAACTGTTTTGAAACAACTTGTGCAAAAACACAGGAAATTTATGCACACTTCTTGAACAAAATTCACCCATCCTTGAAATGAGAACATCCCCTAGATATCCTGTTTTTTCTACCTGCGGCCAGTGCCGTGACATCTCAGGACTTGGGTACAAAATGTCACAAAACTGATTGACGTTTCCAAGAAAGAGCAATCACACGGATTATTCTACGGAAATGATGAAGACCACAATACGCCATTATCAGAAGTCTGCCTCATTGTCTGATGATAAAGCCTCAGTCATAATAACATTAAGCGCCATTGTGTTGCGTTAAATATGATACTTTCCTAAACTCTCCCGATGCACCTTGTAGTCTGTCATGCAATTCTGTACCATCTTTTGTCAACTTTTAAGGCACCATGTTCCGCTTCATAATGATATTTCTATTCAATTTTATGGCTAACAGAAGAATCGGCCCCTATTAGGCATATCAGATTTTATGCTGACAAATGACCAGCGGGAAAGTGGACAATTAATTAGGAAGCCAGCTGGGACGCTTGCTGTGCAGAAGATCAACTGCTGGTCAATGGCGGGGCATCAAATATCCAAAACTTCGGCCATGACAATACTGACAGTGGAGGGCATATTGTGGTCAGCCAACGATACCTATTACAGCTATCACGAAGTGTCCTCTGATTGTCCACGTCTCAAATGAGCAGCAACCACCGACCCTGGATGATCTGATTGGCAAGCCTCAGCGATCAGCTACAGTAGCAATCACTGCAGATGACATCTTCTGCAAAGTGATTCTCTGAATGAATCAGGTTTATGTTCTGCATTTGAAGAAAGGTGACCCTTTTAGCTTAGTAACAGGTGTTCCTTTAACGGTTTCCACAGGAACTTGCAAATGCGTGAGGTAGCAAAGATTCCAAAGTTTGACTTTCTTTTTGCACAATGTTGTATTGTTGCCGAATCAGGTTTGTGTTCTAGTGCATGCAGAGCTAGGGCAGTGTGTGGACTCAAAGGTTGCTAAATGCACTTCACATTAGGGAGGTTGAGATCAGCGACTTATCACGGATCCTTATACGTATAGGGATCGAAATGTACACAAAATTTGTCCTCGTTGTACAGAATTCTATTCGTATTCCCCCCATGCACCCCTTATTTCAGAAAACCAACTGATGCCATAAATGGTTCAAGCTGCAAAAATATTAGTCTTGATGCCATCAACTAGACCTCTGGGTCCATATTCATAAACATAGGCCTACTTAAGTCAGAGTATGACACTTACCGGTATCTTTTGTGTTGAACAAATGATAAGTGTTACACTTAAACTTAACCCATTGGGGCCGGGATGAAGTTGAAAAATGTACATTTCGTAACATGAATTTCTGACGTCTCTACAAAAATGCGCCTAGCTCCACTGAAAGAATGCGGCACATACTTTCAAAGATGGGAATTGTATTGTTCATCACACAATGTGAAACACTAGTAAGTCCTTTTCCAAAAGCCTAAGGACCAAACATTCTCCATGTGACCGAGCATTGAACCCCTATGAATAGGAATGAAGGGACGTAAGTAATGCAGCCAATAAGGGTAATATGTCATTTCCACTGAGTTACCACAATGAGGAATTGGCTTCATTATGTGATCACTTGATGCATCCGCCAATTCCCTCCAGGTTCGGTACCTTATACCACATGTATCAGCATGTTCCACTAACTAATCAAATGATTAATCACAGGTATGAAAACATCCCTGCATCAATCTCAGTCATCATATTTAACTCCATTTTCACTCCCTCATCATCAAGAATTCCTTCAGCCACATCTTGATAGAATTTCAAGGCCTTCATGTACGGCAAAGGTTTCCGGAAGATATGTGACCCATCACACAAAACTAGTACTAAGTCGCTCTGAAGTTGGCAGGTTGAGACCAAAGTTTTGTCAATTTCAGTTGGCCTAGGCTCATTGTCTGTCTCTTTTGTAAAATCTGAGTGATTACATTTCTTCCTTTATCTCCTGGAGTTATTTTGCTTCATCTTGGTTCATATCTTTTGTGACTTGATATGGGTTTTGCTGTGATGGGTCACATCACATCGTTTGAGTGGTCGTTACATTGTTTGCGGGAGATTGTTGCACTGGGCGATCTGAATGACCGGTTTCAATGGCCATGGAAACCAAGATTGCATCGAGAGACCCAAAATTCAACATGTTTAATTTTCGGTCGCAAAGGCCGACTTACTTTGCAACTAGTCGACCGATACAAAAATGATGGAACGTTCGTCCGCAAATGTTTTCGATGCGACGCCACAACAGTCAGAGACTTAGTCGCTTCCGGAGTTCGTCAGTCGTTTGCAGATGGTTCAACAAAATGGTTGCAACTGTGGTCGGCGAGCGACCTCGCACCCGATGGTTGACTGCGACGTCGTGGTCGCCAGTCTCGTTGGTGGTCGCACGATTTTGGTCTCAGGTGTGCGCCATGCTTAAAGAAACCAACAATGGTGAGTACATTGTCCATTGAGAGCCAAATCTCGTGATAAAACTCTCGCACGTGGAGGACCTCCTAGTCATCTCATCACCAAGAACAAATAATCCACAAAATTCATCAAGGCATGAATTCTCGGTGATATTATGTAATGAACTTGCGTGTTATTCATGGAGGCTTTACTGCAAATCCAATTGTGGCACTGATGTCACCTAGAGTCCAAACCTGCATCCCTAGGGAACCTGGTGACTTCCTTGAGATCTGTGCAGTAGATAACTCATAATGAGCTCATTCTCATGATAATCTTCACCAGTCATTGTAATAGCTCTATTGACTTGCTTCCTTCTGTCTTTCTATTTGGTACAAGATACAGGATGACTACAAAAGTGTTAGAAATTGAAACATTTTCACCATTTTGTATTTCCCAAACTTTCATAAGGGAGGCTCCCCATCGTCACGAATTCCGAATCACGAAACTATTTCAGGACGTTGATGACGTTACGTCATGAAGCCGTTTCTTTGTCAAAATCCATGGTGGTCTGACTTTCGGCCTTGTGAATGATGTGACAACCTCATTTTAACACCACGTTTAGCAATTCGTAATTTGTAAACTACCTACGAAGGTTTACGGCCATCCTCGTCAAGACGCAACAAATTTGCACAACTTCACGAAAGAGACGCAATGCCATACGCCAAAGTGATGACGTCATAGTCGAAGCATATTCGTATTTCATAATTTGGAGATGTTGCGGAACCTCGCTATTATGTCAAGAATTGTCCATTCAAGATACCTTTTCACTATGAATCCTAGACACCAGGCCAGAGAAACAAATGCCGGTAAATGACTGAATTGTTGTAAAAGCAGTGGGCAGTAGCCTACTCACACTATCATGTGAGGTCTACACTGAGGAGAAAGGAAAGGACAGATGTGGCAAAGAGAGCTTGACTGAGACCCTGCTCTATGGATGCACCAGGACTCATCTCCATTTGAACTAAAATAGACTCATAATCCATTAAGTTCATTGATTCTGTA
The DNA here is from genome assembly GCA_002633025.1 of Notospermus geniculatus. Classification (NCBI taxonomy): domain Eukaryota; kingdom Metazoa; phylum Nemertea; class Pilidiophora; order Heteronemertea; family Lineidae; genus Notospermus; species Notospermus geniculatus. Next base: position 107,671 of record NMRB01002252.1, read on the forward strand.
GACTGTCACATTATGCCCACAAGCAAGCCTTTGGCCATCTGACCAGTTTCATTGAAGAAGTTTAGTGATAACCATGAATACACGTCAGACCAGAGGGCATTAAAATCTGTTTCAATAATCTACCAGAATGTCTCTTTTACCAAGGATAAATGCCCAAGTGCCAAGGGAACCATTGGTATTGATTCATTTTGTTCTTGAAAACATTTTAATAACCAAATATATTGCAAATTTGAAGGTTTACTGCTGCAAGCAGTGCAATATCACAAACACCAAAGGCAAACATTGAGGATAGAACAAGCCGCCACAAACAGGAAAGGTAATCTTGAATGGTTTGAATGTTGAAAACCTGAAGCAGCATGGACAACTGGGCAGATTAGAAGTTCTTTCCAACGTTCTTTGACCAATGATCAGCATTTCTCTCAAAGTTAAAGTGGTCATGTACCTTGGCAAAGACAACAGCACCATGCACAGCCAATGTTCGAATGCTGAGAACTAACCAAACTAACATCTTCTGACTGATGATGGCATGTAATTATGGCATAAAAGCAGGATTCTTATGTTTCCGTAGTAAAATGGTTGAGGAATTATGGCAAGGAGGAATTACCATTTTAAACAAAGATTCAAATTTGTCAGCCATATTTCTGGAAGCACTTTGCGGCAGCAGATGCCCTCAGGCCTATGAAGCAACATCGGTGTCCTTAAAATATCTCATCACAATACCACTGCATTGATTTTCTGCAAATCCATCATCATTTACTCTATGATAACTTGAGTCTCTCAATATCTCTTAGGCTACTTTCTCCACTCAAGACAGAATCAGCTCATGATTGACGGTCATCAAGCAAATCGTCCATTCACAAGACATTAATTCAATCTCATCTTATTCTCTCAGTAAACAACCTGAAAGACAATGTCGATCTTGGCACTGGCTGTGCCCTATTTCATTTCCCAAATATACTCCACTTACAGATTGTTCGGCAATCTGTACATCACCCTAAGACAGTAACCAATAACAACGCTGTTATGGCCAAGGCGGCAAAAATGGCTTTCCTTTTCAACCACGCTGACCATTTGAGAAGCCAATATTCTACACAACATCAAAAGTGCAAATATCAATTTATCAAAAATATGCATCCTTCCAAAAAAGTTGATCAAAAGTCACTCAGACATGATAAAAATAGATATGGATGATGCAACCTTAGACCTCAGACTTTCCAAATGTAAGAGACATAAAGAACACTAATAGATTTCACAGATCAAAGAATAGTAAATGTAAAAAAAGAAATCACAAGACTAATGTAACACGATACAAGGAAATAACGAGCCATATCTACATGGCTTTTAACCAATAACCAACGCACTGTTATTTCAATCCAGTGCAACAGCAGCGACGACAAGGATATCTTCAAACATGGTATGTGATTGTGAGACCGGAAAAATATCAGCCCTCAAGGCGTTAGCCAACCGTAAGTATGTAGAAAGCAGAATCAATGGTATGAAACAATAGCATTTACTGTTGTGCTTCAAGTGAAGAACATCTTATATAATTGCTTTGAAACATAAGGCGGATAAGTGGAACTTGATAAGGAGATGACATAAATATAAATATGGTGTGTAAAGACACAGAACGATGTCATTTTTTCCTTCAAATGAAATTTTCTGCTGCAAACATTTTATGCAGAATGTGTCCTTTTCCACATGGGAAAATTTCTGATCAAATTTTCTGAATATGAGTAATCAGGGCCCAATGTTTTCAAACAATCATCTTCGTGTCAGCCCAGAATGTTCGAAAATTTGACCATGAAGAACAATTAAAGCTTACTAGCATGATACTTGTGGCGAGCACATATTCACAGGATGCATGTGGCCAGAGGATGGCATAAGGGGTAAAAAAATATAATGGCACCCACTTAAGGACCACACCCATATCATTCGCAACATTCCCTGTGAAAATGGTGCCATTTCGATCAGAAACCAGGAGGAGTTAGCGGTCAAACTTAAAGTGCCACCGTCAATTATAATATAGATGAATGAACTTCCTCACACAGAGAGTGAAGAAGATGTAAATCCTGCATTGCAATCACAGCATCCCTCAGTGAATGTCATTACTACCTTACACTTTTGGTGAGGGATACCATATCAATCACTCCTTTAGCACACTGATGTTCCGCCACAGAAATCTACCGACTTGCATTAAACAGAAATTCATCGTTACATCCCAGGGGTACACTTCATCAAGAATGATTTGAAATACTTGGACGTCGTCAATTGTGTCAGAGAAATCTCTCTACAGCCACCGCGGGAGTGCTCTCACGATCGCGCCCCATAATATGCTGCATCAGAATCATCCTCTGGCGCATATTCTCAATGCTGAAATTGCTTCTTGTTTATCTTACGCAAGATTTATCAGTATGCAACACCATCCACCACTTTTATGGTCATCATTGATTTTGAATGGAATGGCTTGATGCATGAGCATCAACTTTGCTGATATGATAGCTAAAGTCAAAACTGAACATAAATGCCACCAGTTTGTTATTTTTGCCACAGAAAACTATCTTTGCAATATTGGAAGAATCTTTAACATGGATCTCCTTTGCTGCAAGAGAAAGATCAACAAAAAGATTTGAGTTGAGTAAAAAACAGGCCTGCCGATGATACCTTGATGAACGGTATCGGATATTGATTTTGACATGTTACCAGTATCAATGTGTTCTAACAGGAGAAAATTCATACCTATGAATAACATTTCCAACAGATGGATAATGAGAAAGCACTTCAGACCAACATGATGCAAACAGCAAGAACTCTGTTGGACATAACAACAAAACATAAGATAGCAGCGTGGAAAGCATCATTTCCTGGGAATGTTCAAAGTCTTGAAGCCAAAGTTGCAGATATGTGGATATGTTTCATCTCTGAAGTAATAGAATCGTTGATATAACCCCAGAAACACCTGTACAAAGCCAGTAAGCTTCCAAACCACACATAACCTGGCACATGGTTAGTGCAACCTTGAGGTAAACAGTTTACTGCAAAGTTTTACATGGCATCAAATGTAATGTAATGTAGGCCTACATCTTCATGAACATAGTAAACTCTACAGAAAGATAGTTAATTTTCACATTCTTGCTTGGTGTGCATAAAAGCACTGCATGCTGTGTTGGTTTTCTTAACACAAATGCCAAGTAAAACACATCCTGAAGAACACAGCGTACCCTCTCTGACCAACAACATCCGGGAAATATCTGGAATTGATGTTTATGTTGCAGGCCTACCAAAACATTCACAGATTTGAATGTCCGTGAAGTTAGATCCTAGTTCCTAGTTCCTGGTTCCTGATTCGCGAATCAGGAACTAGGACCTAGATCTTAGTTCCTGGTTGGTGATTCAGGTCCTAGTTCCTGATTCAGGTCCTAGTTCCTGATTCAAGTCCTGGTTCCTGATTCAAGTCCTGGTTCGATTTTATCATTTCAATTAACCATTTTCTAGCCATTTCCTGANGGAACTAGGAACTAGGATCTAACTTCACGGACATCAGATATGTAAGCTTCCTATGGAAAACAATCAAATAATGTGTATAATTTCTCTCATGCTGTATGGTCTGGCTGAGAGCAAAATTGTCCTCCCCAACATAAAAGGAATATGTTGAGATAAATACATCACCCATTCATCAGAGAAGAGGAGCAATATCACTTATATCATGGATTAATACCACGACTCCTTTGGTCCATATCAGTAGCTAAATCAAATTAAAACTATTAGATTAATCATGGTATATTGGCATTACTGGCAATAATGACCTTGAAAGGATATCCAAAGCAACCAAAGTAGCAATTTTGTCAGGAATATCAACATCACATTAGTACACTGCAGGACGCTGGGTATTACCATTTAATAATACCAGATTGGGGCCAATGGCGTACAGAATATAAGAAATCAGCAGACTTGCACACAACAATGGAATTGAAAGCATTCTGAACACCAGAATACCGGTGTAAAGGGAAAGAATGTCCCCAGGAAAAACTGTCCAAGGAACAAAAGATCCTATTGCTACATTCTAATCTCTCGGGATTGGTTTTTTATCATAGTCATGCCGCTTATTCCGTCATTCAACAATAGAAGTGGACACTTTTTACAGGGGGACACTCTGTACCGTTACACCGGGTCATTCACTTTCTGATCTTAAGGCGCCGCTCCACGTGACAGTTTTCTGTCGAAAGTTTGCTGTCAGATAGTCAATTATTGCTCTCAGACAGAATAATTACTGCCATACAGTACTGTATGACAGCAATTGTTGCTGTCTGAGAGCAATAATTGACTATCTGACAGTAAACTTTCGATAGAAAACTGTCACGTGGAGTGGCGCCTTTAGCCTATTCCTGACCGAGGACACCATGCCAACTTGGTCTTGAGAACTTGAAATTCCAGTAATTGCTTCGACTCAATTCTACCTCTGAGATCGGATAGCAATTCCTCGAAATCATATTTTACCCTTTACACATTGATCTAATGACAGAGGGCTATCGATTTCAACCCATGATCATACCGGTAAGCCCTTTGAAAAACTATCGTCTTTAGTAATGAGTAAACAGGACCCTTTTAAAAGCATCATATGACATTGCTGAAGTGGCCAATGACTGATATCTACAATGGCTTGCTGAGAAAGTAGTATAGATTTACAGGGATGTTCTCTTTACCCCTTGGGTAGTGAAGGCAATGTTCTTGATGTCACCCCCAGCCATTGAATCTATCTTGTCGCGTAAATTTCCTTCGCCTGAATGCTCTTTCCTTTGTTTAAGGTACCTTTGCTGAGGGTGAAAGCGAAGTCAACTGACTCACCTGGACATTAGTTGACAATAAGTAACAATAGTTACCATATGAACCAGTCACTAATGAATGCATAAGGAACTGTAGAATATGTTAGACCCTTGGGCCATGCGGCGTCTTGTGTTCATCAAACAAGTAAAATCTGCTGTATTTATTCTCAGTCTATCGCATGTTGCTTGCAGGAGGCAGTGACTCCAGTTCTGTCCAAGAGGACATTGGCTTTTGCAAAAACATAACAAATAAAGTCTGAGAAATCCTGCTTTATCTTTTGGAAGGATATGTTCTTAACTTCTTCTGATATGCAACATAGAGCACAAAAAGCGACACACAAAATGATAGTAAAAGTAAAAGTCACCTCCGAATTTCGCAAATTTTCGACCCCAAGTATGTAAACATTGAAACGTTTCAAAAGAAACGAGCCAAATGAAACGACCCAAAAAACATGCTAAATCTGAAGTTGCATGGCAGAAACGGTGTAATTTTGTTATTTCCAGTTCATTTTAGGCACTTTCATGGCATAATAGCATTAAAATCTCTCAAAACACACGTCTCCCGTTCAAAACACACGTGTTGTTATTGTTTACATGACACCATGCTTCCCTCATTCAATGTTCAAGGTCTCCGACCCCAAATATGGAAGTCGTCGCTTCAGAAATTCTCTGTGTGATTATTAATACCTTTTATATGTACTTCCTCTATATGTCACTCGCCATAGTTACTTTCTGTGAGGAATTTGTGTGAGGCCTCAAAACGTCTTCAAAATATATCGTTTTTGATATTGGGCAAAGTTTGTAACACAACGTGCATGCGAGTTGTGAATAGATAATAAGCCATGAGCATTCCAACCAATTAGCGTACTCCGATCATTCCATTATGAGGGGTGCGAGGTTGGCGAGAGGAAAATGTGACAGCGTTCCTCGCAGTGTAGCCTAAATCTGGCTAAGAAATTGCAGAAAAAGCTAAAATGATGATAAAAATCATGAAGGCATCGGGTCATCTACATTCCTCTATTCAAACAATGTAAAATATTATAGGTTTTTGGTATTTTTGTTATGATTTTTCGTATTTTTAAAAACTTTTGGGTCGTTTCATTTGGCTCGTTTCTTTTGAAACGTTTCAATGTTTACATACTACCCCAACTAGGGTCTTCCTCAGGCACTTCTAGTAGAGATCCCAGAAGTGAATGAGGGGATCTGCTGGGATCTCTACTAGAAAGTGCCTGAGGAAGACCCTGGTCGGGGTTGAAAATTTGCAAAATTCGGAGACAATTTTTACTTTTACTATTCTTAACTTCTTCTGTGCAGAATGTGTGCTAGTTATGGTGGCCTTTTTCTTCTTTTACTTAGCTGTCAGAAGCAATGTCACATTACTTATTACTTTTCTTTTCCACGGCAGCATCAACAACATCGCAGTTTTGACAAATTAACTGGTATTGATGGTGATTCCAACATGCATCCTTGCAGACAAGAATAGCTGTTCAGACAAAAATGATTTTTGACAATTGAATGAGAGAATTCAAAACACTGTGCCATGAATGAAGCAAAGCAGATTATTTCACATACATCACTGCCACATATTCCTGCAGTGAAAGTGCATCCAGAGAATGAGAAGCATCCGGGCAATGCAACAATCATTCCTGAGTTTGACTTTCTGGTGAAATAAACTTACAGGCAGCTTGTTAGCGATGTTGGTAATGGACGAAGGCAAGTGGGAACTGTACATGTAAATCACCACTGCTGTCATGTTATTCTCCTTAAAGGATGACATGAAGATTGTTGGTGAATGAATTCTTGAAAGGGTAGGCCTACATCAGCAACAAGATATTTATTGTTCCACATGACTTGAAAATGAACTTATGGCTTCCATGGAAGTATAATTCAAAGCACCTGCAAGCCTTCAATCTAAATTTTCAAAAAATAAAATGGAAAATTTGAGCCTGTACGGTCGGCATTATGACCTTTGATGAGTGTTTAAAACACCATGCAGTAATCACTGTAAATGCTTTCATAAGAAGGAGCTTTTAGAACTTTGTGAAATTGGTGATAGGTTTCAACCAGTTCACTTAGTTACCTGGTGGGGTCTGTTTCATTGCTTTCAGCACCTAGATTGGAAGTTTACCAGCACTAAGTGGAACATCACAGGCTTATTTAAGTGACTGAACAGGTTTTGGGCGAGTTTCCATATGAGATCCCAACAAAAACCACTAAAGGATAAATTGTTTGAAATGGCCTTTGAAAAATACAAATGCTTTTGACGCAAAGAGAAAAGATATTGAATTCCTTCTTTTCCAACCATTACCAAGTTTGTGAAAGAAATCCAGTGGAGTAATGCGATTAAATTTTAGCAGTACAATATAACTGACTTCCTGAGTCCCATCGTAAATAGGTCTGAAACGCTCAACATTAACCTGCATCATCAATCAATGAATGCAATTGATCAACGCTCTATATAAGCCGATAGAAAGAACATCTCCACACAAGGTGATTTATCATTATTTTAATTATCTTTCACTGAAGATTATCAAACAAGAAAAGAGAGCCTACATCAATAAACACTGATGGATTACGGCAGAGGTCAAAGGTGACAAGTGGAAGGAAGAGAATTGGTTGTAAAGAAGAGAAGAAAAACAGAGCTCATTGAGAATGACCAAAATAAAGTCACCCCATTGTTCCATGGACCAGCAAAAGCTTTTGGTACCAGCTGCCTACCCATTTAAGGCAATTCAAGATTTTTGTCTTGTGCCTGAAGTATTCCTCAGCCACACCTTCAAGGTTCAGGATTGGAGGGCAATTCTAAAAACATTCTTGCTGCATCAGCAACCAAACATTTTGACTATGACTGGCAAGACTGAGATTGTCATAGATTGACCCTCCTATCCACCAGCTGAAATTGATGCCATCAACATAGATATTCCTTAGGCCTAGTACCTCTCAGCAACAACAGTCAATGAAATAGGTAGTTCCTACCATCCGCATATTCTTTCATTCTGTTCAGCAACAATGCAGTCAATGTGGTACCATCTTGAGTTCCTTTCAGCCACAACGCAGTCAATGAAATTGGTACCATCTTCATATTCTTGAGTTCCTTTCAGCCACAATGCAGTCAATGAAATTGGTACCATCTTCATATTCTTGAGTTCCTTTCAGCCACAACGCGATCAATGAAATTGGTACCATCTTCATATTCTTGTGTTCCTTTCAGCCACAACACAGTCAATGAAATTGGTACCATCTTCATATTCTTGAGTTTCTTCAGCAACAACGTAGTCAGTGAAATTGCTTTCAGCAACAACACAGTCAATGAAATTGGTATCATCTTCATGTTCTTGAGTTCCTTTCAGCCACAACGCGGTCAATGAAATTGCTACCATCTTCATATTCTTGAGTTTCTTTCAGCCACAACGTAGTCACTGAAACCATGTGCACCATGTGCATCCTTAATAGTTCCTTTCAGCAACAGTGCAGTCAGAGAAAATGTGTATGTAGCAGCAATAACTACACACACCAGATGAGGAGGAAAACATGGACCATGATTACCGGTACATGCAATTTCAGGAAAGCTTGCAAAAAGCAGACCATAGATCTGTCCAGCTACAATTACCAAGTGCACCAAGTGGGCCAGTAACAGCTGCTTTGCCATCCAGTTGAATCAAAAACACAATGAATTTATTCACAACTACCACTCTTCGAAAAAGCAATGATTGTTGTACAAAATGATGAATTTGACTTCAGTGAGAGTCCAAAAAATCTGACAAATAAAAACACCAATATCTTAAAGCAAAGCAGTTTTCTTACAAGAAAGGATTGGTTCTGCAAAGACATGGGATAGAAGGTAAGTAAAGGGAACTTTTAATGAAATGAAAGATCGAAAAAGACTTGATTACAGTGATGGTAAGTGTGATAACAAAGCCAGACAATTGATAACGTGCATCAATGAGATTAACTTCTATCAAGATCATAGGCTGCACCTCCCCCATGTCAAATGACTAGCCAAACTTAATCATCCGCTGCATTGTTCTCTTGCCCTGAGAAATAGGAGGTTTGTTTGCATCATAAAAGCAGGGAGTATGGCCTTATAGTTCCATGCATCATTCTTGAGAATGGATTAAGATGAGATAAAGGAAGACCTCCATCTGATGGTTTGCCATCTAATTTGTAAGCAAAATGAATGGATGCTTCTCAGTATCTCAATGGCATCACAGCCTTGTAGAATGGTTATTCATGAATTGAACACATCAATATAACTCTGCATACTACCAAGAGAAATTGGCTAACTACTACCGGGTACTTGAAATGTTCAATTGGATTTAGCTCATCACCACTTAGTTCAAGCATGAACTACTGGTAGGATTACTGGCTAAAATGCAACTGAACTTTATTGGGAATAATGAAAGCTAAGTGATAGCTTCATCATGTAACTACATAGAACATTCAAATAATAGAATTCAGCGCTAATCAAGATTTAGTGGATTCTTGTCAGGTGTGA
>NMRB01002253.1:90512-109380 GCA_002633025.1 Notospermus geniculatus
TTTGTATGTGCTGCCACCTTCACAGATCCATTATTTTTCAGATAATACAGCTTCAGTGTTTATGGTGATAAACAGGAAGTCAATTTCCAGAATCTTAGGAAATTTTCGACCCCAACCGGGGTCTTCTTCAGGCTGGCACTTTCAACTCGAGCTACCGGTACCAGAAGTGTACTTCTGGTAGCTCTGGTAGCTCGACTTGAAAGTGCGAGCCTGTTGAAGACCCCGGTTGCGGTCGAAAATTTCCTAAGATTCTGGAAATTGACTTCCTGTTTATCATCATTTTGTGTGTCGATTTTTGTGCTTTCTCTTTTCTTGGCTTCAGTGTTTATGATATCTATTGGCAAGTGACCTTGGGATGAGCAACTTCTGACCTTGTCTTTGCCCTCACACAGATCTTTTCCTGAAGGGCTGAAGAGAGTTTTAATTAGAAGGCCCAATTAGCCTTGTTCTTGACTAATTTTCATGGGATATAATGACACTGACTAATTGCCTTCATGAAATAGTGCCATTCTTGGTAATCTATAAACACTTGTCGGTTTCCGAAAACATTATATAACAATCCAGTTTAATATTTGAGCTAACTTAACTTCAAGTGTAATTTCTTGAGCTTGATCAACCATCTTGAGCCCCTTAGCTTCGTGGAGCCTTTTATGTCGGTGCTGGTTTACTTGGTATCCTGATTTCCAGGAAACAACAGCAGATTTTTCCTGATCTTCCTGAAAATTATAGAGGTTTCCCCAGGTCATGTGTGTGTAAGTGGCTGGTGTTCACTTCTTTGTTCAGCTGTGTTGGTAACAGTCACTGTTATGGTGTGACATACTGCAGCTACATCTCACATGTGACAGTCAGCATCAGTTGCTGTTCCAAAAGATCACAATTTGCAAGAGTATAGCCATTGGGTTTCCCCCAGATAAGTGCATTCCAAGCGACCCATTGGTGTGTAACTGAACATGCTGAATGAATGATAATGAATATTCTAAACCACCTTGGTCACATAAGCTTAGGTTACACCTGTTGAAAATACCCGTGTTTTTCCAGACCCGTGTCAAACCCGTGTGTACGAAAATCCCGGCGAGAGGTCACACTACTACATTGTAGTTAAGTAACCAGGCGACAGTTGCACTGCATGCACTGACTCTGCGGTCATTTCTGTATTGGCACACATTGTTGGAGGCACGAAAACAACGTCACTTAATGGCTACGCCCTCTGTAACCGTGCGAAGAACTAACGTAAACACGGGGATTTCGAAAAGACACAGGGTTCTTGAAGCTCGGCAATTCATAGGGTGACCGCAAAAAACCTGGGGATTTTATGTAGTGTAACCATGGCTAGTGAGACGTGTTTTCAATGGATAATGCATTAGGCCACGTGTTTTTTATTTATTGGTTTACGGGACCGCCGACTTGCTTTTTCCTGAAATCTGAAAAAAAATAAAATCAGAAAATGGCCCAATTTTGTTTTATTTTTGCCGACCGAACCCACTTTTTTTAATAAAAAATGGCAAAGAAAATAAAATCTTCTCATTGTTTGCTTTTAAAACCTGCTGATGATGGCAGATGTTCGTGATTGAACTTTAAAAACGAAAATAAAATGAAAAATATCGTATAATAGAGAATCAAATGGTGCATTCAACAAACTGTGAACTGACCCTTGGATGGATTTCGAATGACAGCTTTATTCTGCAAGAATTTTAATTCTTCCGGTCATACATGGAATATGGAGTCTAATTTTGTTCACGAAGTGACGTTATTTTCGTGCCACATCATTTCTTGTCACACGGGTTTATTCGCTTAATATAGCACCAATTGGCACGAAATTTCACTAATAAGTGTAATGTAACGCCAAGTTATGTCTCTTATAGTAGAATTTACATATTACTAGCTGATACCCGTGCTACGCACGGGGTATGTTCACGGGCATTNTGTCACACGGGTTTATTCACTTAATATAGCACCAATTGGCACGAAATTTCACTAATAAGTGTAATGTAACGCCAAGTTATGTCTCTTATAGTAGAATTTACATATTATTCGCGTTTTTTCGAGAAATCGACACTTTTGTTTGGGGCATAATCGCCGATGTATGGACGAATGTATACATCATCATGAAACGGCATTTTTGTGTACAAAATAACGAGAGCATGCAAAAAAATCAGAAGAATATATCACCTTTACACAACGATGTGTATCAAGATCTCCTCCCCTATTTATTTTGAACCGTATGTAATCCTTCATCACCGAGAAATGAGCAGAAAAGTCCAGAATTGCCCCGTAGCAGACGAGTCAGGTCGCCATTTTGTTTGATCCACGCATAACCGACGTGTATGGAGAGACGATGTGTGTACGCACATATAGTGCACGAATGTTCAGGTAGCCTTCTTGGGACTAAAATAAAGGGATGTCTTGTGGATGTAATTGGGGTCAGTGTTGATGGTGAATATAGGCCATCGCCGCATTTGGGTTATCAGTATTGTCCAGTTGGTTCAGTGTTACGGCTATGGTTGTCTATGGCCATGGGTTCGAGCCCGGGTGGTGGAAGAAAATTTTTTCTCCATTTCTTTTCTTTTATTTACAAAGATTTTCTCTGTTTGGATGTAAGGACTTGTCCTGCTATCGATTTTCTTTCCGGTGCCCAAACCAAACATCTATTCCCCCAGCAACTAACTGCAGTCTCATGATCTGAACGTCACTTCGTGAACCCGGTCGCCACCAGGCTTGTTTATTTTTATTTTGTGACACCATAGGCCTACTAGTATGTTACAAGCGACGTGGGGGATGGAGCAGTGCAACATATGTCATGAATGTTGATTTCGGATGGGCCCCAAAACATCGGTCCTACCCAAACTAGGCATACTATATGCATGTACTATAGCAGCACCAGTAGGAACATAGTTTGCCGAACGGGCAGTTTGGCACCACGCAGTGGGTATAGATCATCGACAACTTCCACGCCACAACAAATCATGCATCCATAGTTGATCAGATTCGAGTTACGGTGGTTTTCCTGCCTACATAAAGTTGACTTCAGGTATCATCAAAATTATAAACTTTGATACTATTGTATATTTTCAGAATTGAAAATCGAACCCATAAGAGTCTTGGTCGGTAACGGTATGAATATGACATGCCGACTCAGTTGTGATGTTCCTTCGTTCAAGGACCTGACCACTAAAGGTTACCTGTGTAATTCTTCGTACACGTACATCAAGAAGAAATCTGGAAAGGAGCAATATGTCCTGAATACAACGATATTAAACGACCGAACAGTATGGTACGAGAAATCCGAAGTAGATTTAAAAGATGATGGAAATTACCATTGCTACTTGTGGCATCCCACATGGTCAAAGAAAAGGTTCCTTGCATATGAATACCTGCATGTCGGAGGTAGGTCACAGAAACAGGAATAGGCACTCCTCTATGGAGATTTTGTTTGTTTTGGGGTGTTGGGGTGGCGTGATGGAAACATCCATCCCTTCTGCCAGTGAGGTTGCGGGTTCGATTCCTGGTCATTCCTGTGGCTATGGTATTGAGGGTCTTCTCTCCTGGACATTTAGGTATCACTCTGTGTTGTTTGAGGTTAAAGGACAATTCGTCCCCGGACAATTCGTCCCATAGGACATTTCGTCTCTGGAGAATTCGTCCCCTTGGCCTTGGGCAATTCGTCCCTGGACAATTCGTTCCCATGGACAGTTTGTCCCCAAGGACAATTCATCCCTTAGGACAATTTGTCCCTTAGGACAATTCATCCCTTAGGACAATTCGCCCCTACTGAATTGAATTGACTTACTTACATGTATTTCAATAATCCTTTTTAGCCCGCTTGGCCGCAAGGCCCAGCAGGGCTTATGCTGTGGTTGGGGTCATTGAGTGGTGGTCTGTCGTGCGTTAGTACGTACGGCGGTACGTCCGTAAACTTTTGGTTTGTTAGCGCTCTAGCACCTTTATTTTTTGACGGATCTTTTTTATCTTCGGTGGGTGTATATATGGGCCTAAGATCTAGGTCGAGTTTGATTTTGAGCACGGTTGGATTCCTATTTTGGCCCCTAGGGGGCGTTTTGTGAAAAATTTCAAAGGGCTATATTTTGATAATGGTTTGAACTATTGTGTTGAAACTTTGTACTCATGTACCTCTAGGTTATAGCAACTTACACAAACAATTTCGGTGAAATCTGATTCTTGACTTTGCCACTAGGGGGCCAAAACCAAAATCACTGAAAGTGCTATTTCTCCCTAACGAAGAGAAGGATTTTTGTCAAATTTTTTTCATGGGTATATCTAATAAGGATACATAAGATAGTACTCGATTTTTTTATTTGACCTACTTTCAAGGTCACAGAGGTCAAAGTTTGTCTGGAATTACGAAATTGGCTCTTTTTGTAATGATTTGACTTATTGCTTTGAAAATTCCATTTATATGGCAATTTGGCATGTTTGTACCTAAATGGCTTATATGGGGTTGCTGATGATTCCCACCACCATGCTTCAAGCCAAGCGGGCACAGTGCCATTGGCACTATTTTTGTTTCAATCCATCCAAAAGCAGAGGTGGGTAGGCGTTTTGGGGGGGGGGGGGTCTAAAGCCAGAGGCTGATTATCGGGGGTACATCTTTTGGTTTCAATCCATCCAGAATGGATTGGTGTGGTATAGGAGGTCTGAAGGCTACGGCTGAAGCTGGGACTCTTTAGTCCACACAAAAACCTGAAGTTTGATGAGTAACTATAATTACCTTGAGTTGACACTTGCACTCCTGAAATAATACTAGTGTCTTTCACAAGTTGGGCAATAATGGGCAGTTCATCATCGTTTGTTCCCGTGTGGCTTTGTGTCTTGACCTGCCCATATAGAGCGTATAGCTGAGTAGCCTGGTTCCCTGACCACCGTCCAGATGGCGTTGCTTAAACGGAGGCCAGGCAGTAGCCGCTGAGCATGAATGAGAAGTGACGTCATTACACCAGGGATGTCCTATTTTGGGTAGGAGACTAAGCCAGCCTACCGATTCTGTGTAATTAAATCGATTCGACTAAGTAAAAAATACTACAAACTCGTAGATGCTCATTCCTTTCACCAGTGTTGTATGTATCAAGCATTAGTTATCTAAATCCATGTTTTTAGCTCACTGGGGTGAGCTATTACAATGGTGCAGCGTCCGTCGTCCGTCGTCGTCCGTTAGCAGGGCACGTTTCGTAACCGCTGAAGCTATTGATCTGAAACTTGGTACATATATACCCCTAGGTCAGATGAACCACGACACCAAGTTTCGGTCCCATTTGACTCTTGGTTTGGCCACCAGGTGGCGGAAACCAAAAACACAAAAAGTGCAATAACTCCTGAACTAGTGACTAGATCATCTCCAAATTTTTATCATAGGTGTAGCTGATAAGGATACATAACATACATGTATATAACAGGTTTTTGATTTGACCTACTTTTCAAGGTCACGGAGGTCAAAGTTCGACAAAAGTGACGAACATGCCGCAGTTTGTCATTATTTCACCGAGCGACTTCATATCTTGCATAAACAAGCATTGGAGGGGTACCTTTAAAAACACCAAGTTTTGGCCCGATTGGTCATCCAGTATGGCCACCAGGTGGCGTAACCTGAAAATCAAGTAAGTGCTATTACTCGGGAACGGCTTGACGCAGAGTGCTCAAATTTGATATTTACCTCCATCTAGATGACCTTTACATGCATGTCAAATTTCAGCCTCATTTGACTTCAAACATGGCTACCAGGTGGCGTAACCCAAAAATCATCAAAGTGCTGTAACTCAGGAACGCCTTAACCCGAAGTGCTCCAATGTGCTATGTGGCCCCCTGCAGATGACCTTTATGTCCAAGTGAAGTTTCGGCCCGATCGGATATCCAATATGGCCGCCAGGTGGCGTAACCTGAAAATCATCAAAGTGCTGTAACTCAGGAACAACTTGCCCCAAAGCGCTCCAGTGTGCTATGTGGCCCCCTGTAGATGACCTTTACGTGCATGTGAAGTTCCAGGCCGATCACACATCCAATATGGCCGCCAGGTGGCATTGCCCAAAAATCATCAAAGTCCTACCTGGGAATGACTTGACCCATATTGCTCGTAACTGATATGTTCCTCCCTCTGTCATTAGACTACTATGTCCAACCCAGTGAGCACATGGTCCATGGACCATTTCATTAAAATATTATGATTCCCAAAATCGGCCTTTCGTTTGTCAGATTAATCGACGACTTGAATCACGAGGCCATGCCCTTTCCCAGGAAAAGCAACGGCTACTGCCTGGCCACCGTCTACGCAGCGCCATCTAGACGGTGGCCAGGGAACCAGGCTAATAGCTGAGTTGCCCAGAGAGAGCAACTCGCCTGAGAAATCTGTAACGTGGAGGAACGCCTTTACTCTTGTAGTCATGCTATGGGGAACTACGATAGAGGGCAGCACACTGAAACTCGGTCCTATACATGTATGCCTTTTCAGTATTCTCCACGCCAGTTAAAAAAAGGGCGGCCCGCCCCTCTTAAAAATATCGACAGGAAAATCTGCCTCTCTTAAAAACGGCCCGCCCCTCTTAAAAATTTGTCTGCCCTAATATTTATGGTTTAGATCACTCAATTATGCATCTCAGATGCTCAGAAAACGCATCTTGGAGCACCTAAAAGCCAAATTTCGCTGGGGGAGGGCCCACAGACCCCCGTCAGTCAGAAGTCACCTCGCACGCCCACTGCGCCCCTCTTAGACCAAAACCCTTGGAGAACACTGCTTTTGTGTGGGAATTGATCATGACTGGGATGTCAGTTTCATTTCAATAGGTGTAACCACCTATTGAGGCAGTGGGCTAGGGCTCCCATTGTGCTGGACCGGTATTCATAAACATACTTAAGTCAAAGTGCAATACTTATCTTTTGTGTTGAACAAAGGATAAGTGCCACACTTATAGACTTAAGTAGTTTTATGAATATGGGCCCTGTATGAAACACTCACACTTTCAGTTATAGAGCGAGCCGAGTACCTCAACTGCACAACACCAAATTGGGCGAAAGCTGTCTGTACATGGTGTGACGAAGACAAAAACAAATTCGATGGCTGGAACGTTACGTACCTTACAGGGAACAAGGGGTAAGACTTGACTTGCATTGGAAGTTCTTCAGCAGTGCCAAAATAGTGAATACATGTAATTAAAGGAATCAAGCATAAAGGTTCAACTAACAAATTTAGCATTTTATAAATGTGGACAGTATCCCTTTAAACCTCAACAGAGTTGCATTCTGACTCTTCCATGTGATGGGCAAGACCCTTCTGCATGTTTCTGCAAATTTTGTTGAATTCCGACAAGCTGATCTTATGATACAAAAGGACTGAATTAATGAGAACCCCACGAACGATGAGAGCACAGGGTCATCTCTGTACTTTGAATAGGCTAACGTGCATTTGCACATGGAATACCAATTGTGCTGAAAATAGCTCTGTTATCCTCAGAAATGGAATTCAAGGCATTAAGTTGACAGACTCATGTACCCCTTCACCACAAAAAACGTTGAAGCTGTGCCTATTACGTAAAGCCGAAATTCAGGCAATGAGAGACATCTGGTGGCAGTACATGAAGTGTATCCCTCAGTAAGCTCATCGTTCGCAGTTAAACCTTTATGGTTGATTCCTTTATGGTATAAGGCACCTGGCTTAGGCCAGACTTTTTTTATTATCCCTTGTTTCACGAACCCATTGAATTGGGAATGCCATAAATTTGGAAAACAATTTCTCAACTTTGTTCTTTGTTTTTTTCCGAAAGCCGCCTGGAACATCGGGGCCCGAAAGTGCCTTTTTGCAAACGGTTCCTAACCGACATACCATAATCTTGCACAAAAATGGCAACGCTTGCTTGGGTTTTGTGCATTATTCAATGAGTACGTTTCTCAAAGAAGGTGAACAGTGCAAATGGTGCATTGTTCATGGCGTGGTTTGTTTTGAGCTTGTCTCCCAGAAACAACAAGTCTTTAATCAATGTCGAGGGATTCGTTACCCTTGACGTAGACGTATGCCTCTTAAACTTCACTACAGCAAATTGCAATCCACAAAATATCATGGTCACATGAAATAAAAAATTTTTTCTTTCCTCCGATTTAAGCATTGCCATTGAAATTGTTGAGAAATGTGAAAAGCTACAAAAAATAACATTTATTTTTAAAAAATTTTTCTGTCCTCCCCAAATATTTAGCCTAAAAAAACTCGAGAAACAAGGAATAAAAACAGTCTGGCCTTACTGTCCCATCAGCGATAATGGTCCTGGCCGGAATTGCACTGGCCCAAACTCAGGATTTGCGCTAAAGCAGACATGATAACCACTAAGCTATCCCGGCTATTCATTGTAGTTGTGACATCAGGCGTGCATGATACAGTACAGGGCACAATTGACATCCCTGAATTCGCGCACCCTGCGGGAATCATTCTCGTAGGGTGCGCGAAACTTAATCGCCACACTGCGCGCACCGTTCGGGCAGGGTGCGAGCAGGGTTCGTGTGACGTGCGCGAACAACAGTGACTTTATCTCGCGTACCGTACGCGCACCCTTCGCGAGACCAGAGTAATAACATCGACACAGCTGATCTTCGCGAATAGGCTGGCTACTCTCTGATCATCGCAGACGCAGTTGCCAAGCCATCATGGTTTTGAAATTGTCGATTTTAGGCCTAGGCTAGGGTAGGCTAGGCCTAGGCCTCCTTGTCAGGCCTAGGCCATGCTGTACAAGGCATCGTTACTGCATGTAACATGTGTTACTCATCACACTTATAGCCTGTATAGGCAGGGCTAGGCCTAGGCCTTGGCTTGGCCCGAACTGGGCCTACTGGCGGCGACCCCGATGCCCGATGCACATGGCTGGCGGCTCTGAGCTGATGGTGAGGCTACGGACATTGGCTTACCCTAATTTAAAATGCATCCTAAGCGTAGGCCAACAAGAATCCACAAATTTATACCGGTAGGCCTACGCCTACCACACCGTCATGACCGTCGTTGGCCTAGGCCTAGGCTTGGCCAACCGGGGCCTAGCCTACACCTGATGTAGACAACCGAATGTGCCACCCATAACACGAGTGATGTGATATGTAGTGCATCCAACATGTCCAACACAGTGCTGATGATTTGCGACGTCATGACGACGCCGTGTAAACATGGTCCGCAAGGCCTTCATGACTACATAGCCTGTCGTAGGCTACACACCGTCAGCCAGACCGTTCTTCATAACATATGCGCGAAGACTGGACCTTCGCGAACACTACGTGGCCAGGCTTCGCGAAGGGTGCGCGAACGTCGGCAGTTAATGTTCGCGCACCGTTCTCGCCGAGTTCGCGAAGTCTTCGCGCACGTCGCGAGAATGGTGCGCGATAGAGCTTCGTACACTGCGCGCAGGGTGCGCGAAGCACATGGGATGTCAATTGTGCCCTGTACTGTATGTGAACTAAAAACTAATCGCTCAGTGCATCCTTTTCATTGATGGTTCATCAGTTTTTGATCTTTGGGCAAATTTTCTACTGACTGTCTTCTGTTTCAGCAACTGGAGGGCCTGTCCTAAGAGGACAAGATGCTCTTTTGTACATGGGATAATGAAGGAACCACTGTCCATAACTTCTACCGAATGGTTACGAACATCAGAATCACCGCATCCAATAAGTATGGAACATCGAATGAGACGTTTATGATCAATTTTTATGACCATAGTTACAGTAAGTACATTCTGTTAACTCATTTGCCCCCAGGTTTGAGTAGACGGCATCTATTGTTGAAGTTTTCTAGAAGTCTTGCAGAAAAATAATTTGGAAAGAATTTGAAGAAACATCCTTGAGATGGTTCATAGGAATAATCTTTCTTCAAATATTTTTCATTCAATATCACGGAATGTCAAAAAAACCCTCATTTTTTCAAATTTTGCTGAAATATCATATTTATGTTTTCAGTTGTACCGAACCCAGTCAAAAGTGTCATCGTTACACCAGCCGGAAGCGGAGCCTTGAATGTGATGTTTCAAGGGCCGGATTATTTGGCTGGTGTTATTCAGCTGTTTTATGACATATCCCTACAATCAAAGTTTGATGTAAAACCCATGGTAAGCAGAAAGTTATTCGTTTCATATCACGTATATTCATTCCTAGTAGGATGTTCATTTAAAATGGTGGATATGGGCAGCCATCTTGGGCTGACTTTGTCCTGAGTCTGTATACATTTTAGAATAATCTAATGTAAATATAGGTCCATGGGTTCAAATCTGGTAAAAGGACGCGATGACTTTCACCTTAGAAACCCGTTATTTCATATTCATTTTTTAGCTCACCTCTGTTTGTATCTCCTTTATGTTCCCCCTCGCATAACATAAAACTGTTTGGGTTCGGAGATTGTTTGGGCTACTGGCAGGGTACTGATGGACGCCTCGTTTGACACGGGCCATTGAACCATCTTTTTTGAGGATGGGGATTTGGCCTAGTGGTTAAGGCGTGCTGCCCCTTAGTGCTGGCGATAGATGCCTTATGCGAGGGTCCGTGGGTTCGAATCTGGTAGAAGGACGCGGTGACTTTCACCTTAGAAACCCGTTTCTATTTCATGTCTAAATATAGGTCTGGTGTTGAAGTGGTTAGATTTTGTGGCGAAAGGAATCTCTTGTAGCCGAGCATATCGCCAACCACTGCACACAAAAATGAAATCGCTAGTCTGCGGGGGCTGGCAAGAAGATCAGTTGTGATCACATTAAGGGCACCGCACACTGGCGACTAAAATGGGGGCGACTACCGATGCGACTACTACGTCGCATGCAGTAATTACCTTTGAGGTCAATCAGTGATGTCATTCGCGACATCATTGATCTTCCAAGGAAGCGTTTGTCGCAAACGAGTCAACAAAAACTAAAAAAAACTAAAAATATGTTCAGTCGCTGCTGTTGTCGCAAGGCCGGTCGCCTAGAAAATTGCTCGAAAAATCGGCAGTGTGCACTGCCCTTTAGTTGTGATATTACCCTCACCTTTCCAGGTGAGCTCCCTGCTTAAGATTCATAGCGGCAAGTTATTCAGACAACCTTTGGACTCTTCGGAACTTGACTCATGAATAATTCAGTTTCATCTCCTCTTCAGATCCAAACAGTCGAGAACAAGAAACGAAAGGAACAAAGCGTTATATTCAAGGGACTTATTCCATGGGTGAACTACACTGCTAAGGTGCGAGTTCGCCCAGGAAATGGAACTTACTGGAGTCTATTCAAGAATAGAACTGCTGTGACATTACCTAGTGGTAAGTGCATCCAGTATTATGGAGGTGGGACTTACTGAAGTGTGTACTATAGACAACGGTCGTCGGGCGGGGCGATGTGCATGAGATCATCCATTATCATCAAATATTACTTGACAACTGCCACCATGGCTTGGGAGCAACATTGCCCAACTACATGTAAAGAGCCCTATCATGTCTATTTCAGTTCCTGGTCGTAACCCGGAGACCCGTATAAGTTCATTTCACAGCCATCTTTGTGGTGAAAAAGATTGCCGAAACGTGATCATATACTTCAAGGTGAGGATTTGAATATTTTTATAATACTGACCACAGTTTCTTGCTGTTTTGGGATTTGGGAATGAATTTGTGGAAACTTCCTAAAACTGGTAAAAACCACTGGAGTTCCGGTACTAAGGGTTAATAGAAACGTTCAATGTTTTCAGATTTTTCTGAATAGTTTTAACGATTTAAAATTTTTAACGCATTAAAATTCCTCAAAATAACGTCTTGTTCTTTCCAGGAAATTCCAGAAAAGTTTACGCACGGGAATATTATTAGTATGAACGCATCTGTTAACGATGACCGCATAAAAACGACCAAATGCCCTGAATTCTCTTCGAGAAAGTGCGAAATTAAGAACGTGCCCCTGACGAGTGCATTCACTATTACATTGACGGCTTCTACGTCGGTTGGTGCTGGGCCCCTCAATGCGACGAGCAGAATGAGCATACCAAAATATGACAGAGGTAAGAGGAACTACATTTCTGAAACTTTGCATGACACCGGTTTAAGCTGTAGCACACATACATGCATGGCAATCTCAGAACCTATGCGTGCTACCTATTCTCGGCGAATTTCAAGTCTGTGACATTGCTCACTGACACGGTATCCAGTCTCGCAGACATGAGTTTGTACATGTGCTGCAGTTTCATGTGCATGTCAGTGTGATGGTCTTGCAGAAATGAGTTTCTACATGTGCTACAGCTTTAGGAGTGCATGTCAGTGAGATGGCCTCACAGACATGAGGTGTACGTGTGCTACAGCTTTAGGAGTGCATGTCAGTGGGATGTCCTCACAGACGTGAGGTGTACGTGTGCTACAGCTTTAGAAGTGCATGTCAGTGAGATGGCCTCGCAGACATGAGGTGTACGTGTGCTACAGCTTTAGGAGTGCATGTCAGTGGGATGTCCTCACAGACGTGAGGTGTACGTGTGCTACAGCTTTACGAGTGCATGTCAGTGAGATGGCCTCGGAGACATGAGGTGTAGGTGTGCAACAGCTTTAGGAGTGCATGCCAGTGAAATGGTCCCGCAGACAAGAGTTTGTACATATGCAGTTTATTTGACTCATTGACTCAGAGTGATAAGGCTCTCGCCTGCCTTGTTTTGTCTTCAACTCATTGCTGAAAAATAGGATTAATTTCAGCCTTTGTGGTGTAATCATTAACCATTTCCCACCAGGGAAATTTGTGCCTGGTTTTCTGAGATTGGATCACAATCTTTTTCTTGCTATGGCATATTTGGCCGCAAGTTTGTTGATATGCGCCCTGCACATGTCAAACTGACAATGCACCCAAACTGACACCCCAAAATGTACCCAAATTGAGACAAATCCTCCATTCAGATTCACGGTTTCTATGACGCTGACTATCTTCTTTTAGGTGCTGCAATCACGGAGAATCTGGTTGGCGAGATCCAGAACGCAACAGATACGGAAACTGTTGTGCTTTTTGAATGGTCTTATGGTTCTGAAGAAAAGCCTAACAATTTTGTCTTATATGGGATTATTGAGGTTAGTGGTTTCCTTTGCCTGCTATTGCCTGTCCTGCATAACTCCCCCCCCCCAATAAAATGATATAATAACCGAAGTCCTCCTCCAGACATTTTGCAAATTTTCGACCGCAATATTTTGCAAATTTTCGACCCTCTATCTTTGGATACCCCCCAATAAAATAATGTGGAAATTAGTAAAGAAATGGGGGTCCTAGCTATGATAGAGGGCAGCACACCGAAACCAGGTCCTATACAATGGACGCATTTTGTGTGGGAAATTGATCAGGAACAAGATATCAGTTTCACTTCAATAGTTTTAACCACTAGTGACACCTATTGAGGAAGTCAGCTAGGGTCCCCATTGGGGAGAATACCTGAAGGGTCAGCTCTGGACTTGTTTCACAGGTTCCAAAACGTGTCCCAAATTTTGGAGGTCTTCCGAAGCAACTCATAAGACAAGATGTCGTGTCAACCGGTTATTTTTTCTTACAGAACAAAGTGAACTGGTGGATCTTGAACGGAACCACTGCTGAAATCGTGATCGAACATAGCCAGCCACACTTACGGAATTATCAGTTTGCAGTTGCTCCTGAGAAATCTGGAACGAGCGCGGGAATGTCTAAACCATTTCTTATATGTCTGTATGAACGCGATGGAGGTAAGGGACAAAAAATGTCAGAGTGGTGCAATGGAGACTTCGGTGCCTGTCACCTCTGAGGTTCCAGGTTCGATTCCCAGTCGGACTCGGTAGTCAAGTGATAGAGCGGGCAAGTCTCTCTGACACCGCTCTTGACTTAAGGAATTAAACCCGAGGCGGAGGGTCTTGGTTGCGACACCAAACCCGCGAGGGTGGAGCTAAAATGTAGTCCAAATGTGCCTACATCGTGTACATCTGTGTGCAGCGCTAGCAGCAAGCTGCAGGAGTCGAAATGAGGTCGCAGGGCGCTTTCTTCAACGGATTATCAGCAGGAAATGTACCTGATGGTACAAAACCTCGTTGGGATAGGTCACTGAGTATCCACCTGGCCGACATTCGCTGCACTACCTCGCTGAATGCTCGAAGCGAGAAATGTTGGACACCAGACGCCATTGTAGAAACACTGAGCGGGGGGGTCTTGGTTGTGTCACCCAGACCCGCTGCATTCAGAATGAGGCTAATGCATTATCCATTTGAAATATACGCACGAGATACCAAGGTATTTTAGAATCACGATTTAAACTCTTTACTGTTTCGGTGTTCATCTCAAAACCCAAAATTTCATGAAAAAAATGTTACCGTCGTTATTTTTTAATAACAGAAAACCCAGTCATTCAGCCCTTGAAGTTCGACGCCAAGAAACAAGGACAGAAGAGTCTAACGTTCGATATAATGCCGCAGGATTGTAAACGTGGACACCGGCAGATTATATCCATCATCATCAACTTAATACAGGTGAATGCAACGGGTGAAACAGACACAGGTAGGTGATCTTATGTGTTTTACAGCTGTCGTATTTTTCGTTTAAGGTATTTCAGCAGATATTACCGTTGTTCATGTATAGGGGTAATATGGGCACTCGGGTAATATGGGCACTCCCCCTATTTTTGCTGCCTGCTGTGGTAGGTGATGTCAACTATGGTCTCCAGCTGCCACTACCAAGGAAACATCCTTCCACGAGGCACAAAATATCTGCTCCCCAAAACACGGAAAATAAATGCTTTTTTAACATTTACCCTGTTTTCTTATGATGGTAGATAGAATCCAAAATGCATCTAGAACTAAATCGTAGCAGCGAGCTCCATTTTTTATGCATCTTAGTACCATACATGAACTCGAGTTTTTTCTGTGTGGAGCACAAGGATGCCTGCTGAAGTACATTCATATGGTAGGCCTGGCACTGCGCATGTGCCCTTCGGGGAATATGGTCACGGGGGTGCTTTTTGGCTTTTTGAGGAGAAACTCGGAACATCATTTTACGCGTGCCTGAAGGAACATCAATTACATGAGCCATTGGTTTCAACTGGACGCCTAAAGTGACCATTTTCGTAAAAAAAGTTTGAGTCTTTAGGGTGGTAGAAGGGCCCTCCATAGCTCACTCATAAAAGTCGTGTCTTTTTAGTCATATATTACTGGCGTTGGTTTTTCTTCTCGAATTTACATGTATTGCGTACTAGCCCACTTGCCAGCAACCTTCATGGGACTGTGGCCTATCAGGGTAACATGGGCCCCCATGCCCGTATTACCCGACCCCCCATGCCCATATTACCCAACCCCAGCGGGGAATATGGGCATTTTGGGAAAAATTTCAATAGCGTATATCTCTGTTGTCCTTTGAGCTTTTTATCTTCTACAGACGGTAGACCTAGGTCAACCATCCATTAACACTTTCACCTGAAAAAGGATGCTGCCGGGTTTTCTATTCGTGAGAAAAACGACCAAATGCTTAGGGGGCCCATATTACCCCACTTTACCCTATCTCACAGAGCAGTTCATAGCAAATGCACAGGGGTACATGCACACCAGCTGTGCACTTATTCATCTGCCAGACGAGGTTGCTTGTGCAAACGGCTTGTGGTAATCGACTCGACGCGACGCGACCACTCGATGACTCGATGGTTGCTAGGGAAGCTTCAAAACGCGCAAATCGGCGATGCTTTGCTACCATTTCGAGATGAGATAGTTTGTGGATTCCGACATAAGTAAACTTAGTCGCCATCAATATTACACTCCAGTTTTATGGTTTTACGACTATGCGAGAATACATACGATCTGCGTCGTGTTTCTGCACTGGCCACGCAGCTTACAATACGTCACGCGGGAAAATGGGCCAAGTCAAGTAATGATGCGCGAAGGTTACATGGGTTACAAAGTTATGCACTTTAACAGAGAATTCTTTAATATCAAAAACACTTTTAAATTTTCAAATCCGATGAATAATAACGTTTGGGCGCAACCATTTGCATTCCCCTTGCCTTGATGCACATGAAAATAGAGGATTGGAATGGCCCACTTATAACCAGAGGGGTGCAAGGTGCAATTAGGTCAGTGGCTCAGATCAACCAGATGATGTAAGTTTATGTAAAATGAGTCAAGGTGGGAAGGTGTATTTCTGGAACAAATATTCTAAGGCACCGGTAATGGTCAGTGTACTACTGTACTTGGCCCAATTACCGCCCCCTAGCAACCATCGAGTCATCGAGTGGTCGCGTCGCGTGGAGTCAATTACCACAAGCCTGTGCAAACTGCCAAGCATAAAAGCCCATTTCCGACTAGGACAGTTTCTGCTGCCTTTTGTGGTGTGGTTTTCACTGGGTTTGGAGAATCCTACGATGATTTGCCCCATAAGTTTCCACAGCCACTTGAAAAATAGCCCTGTAAGTTTCACAGCAGCCGGGGAAAATGGGCCCTTAGGTTTCCATGGCAACAAGAAAGATGGCCCTGGAAGTTCCCACAGCGACCCGAAGTGATGCTGTAAGTCTTTACAGCAGCGTGAGTGATTTTCACAGCACCTAAAAAGATTACTACAGCACCTACAAAGATTTCTGCAGCATCTAGAAAGATTTTCACAGCATCTAAAAAGATTACCACAGCATCTAGAAAGATTATCACAGCCCATCTACAGCACTACATACTTGGGTGAACCATAACAACTCGGTTTACAAACACGTATTTGAGGACCTCGAAGACAGCACCTATTATAACATTAGCCTTACAGCAGTCTGTCGCAATGAGCCTCGCTGTCAACATTCTCCGGGGGTTAAACTCAAGACGAATCCTCCGCTGCCATTTGTGTTCCCTCCTTCGGCAATATAGTCTGGAAGATGAAGGCCGAATTTTCGTTTTCGCTAAACATTTTTAGTAGAAGCATACGACAGTGAAATTTATTTTTGCCACACATAGTCGGATTTAAATATGCCTGTTGACACCCTGATTTCGGACCGCTACCTTGTGAAAATGCTCGTTACAATGGTAACCACTCACAAAAATCCCGTTTTATTACCTACTCACGAGTGATATTCACCCGGTTCAAATGTATGTTAGTATATTATGTTAGGGCCTCTACCCATTAGAAGTATTATACAATAGCTGCGAGGTCAAGGTCAAAGGTCAAGGTGAACCTAAATTTTCTCATTTTTTTAGCTCACCTGGGGTGAGCTCTTGTCGTGGGTCTGCGTCCGTCGTCGTCGTCGTGTTCCGTTAGCAGGGCACGTTTCGTAACCGCTGGAGCTATTGATCTGAAACTTGGTACATATATACCCCTAGGTCAGATGACCTATGACACCAAGTTTCGGTCCGATTCGACTCTTAGCATTAGCTTGGCCACCAGGTGGCGGAAACCAAAAACACAAAAAGTGCAATAACTCCTGAACTAATGACTGGATCACCTCCAAATTTTTATCATATACGGGTTTTTGGTTTGACCTACTTTTCAAGGTCACAGAGGTCAAAGTTCAAAATTTTGCCTTTAAGTGGCACGTTTCGTAACCGCAGGTGCTTCTGGCCTGAAATTTGGTACATATATACCCCTAGGTCAGATGACCTATGACCCCAACTTTCGGTCCGATTTGACTCTTAGCTTGGCCACCAGGTGGCGGAAACCAAAAACACAAAAAGTGCAATAACTCATGAACTAATGAGTGGATCATCTCCAAATTTTTATCATTGGTGCTTCTAATGAGGATGCATGACATAAGTAAGAGGTTTTTGATTTGACCAACTTTTCAAGGTCACAGAGGTCAAAGTTCAAAATTTAGTCATTTGGTGGCGTGTTTCGTAACTGCTTGGACTATTGACTTGATACTTGGTACATATACACCCCTATGTCAGATGACCTATGACACCACTTTTCGGTCCGATTGAATTCTCCGCTTGGCCACCAGGTGGCCAAAACGAAAGCTCAAAGTCCAGTAACTCCTGAACTGTAACTGGATTGTCTCCAAATTTTTATCAGGTGCATCTAACGAGGATACATGACACTGGCAGCAGTCCCTGGAACATTCGATTTAACGTTTGTCGTTTGTTTTTCTGGTACGTTCACCCAGGTGAGCACATGGTCCATGGACCATTTCATTAGCCTACCAAATTCAAAATGCATCATAGAAATCTTAATCACCCTGGAACTCTCGCATCTATCTGTGAGCAGTATTTTAAGATTTAAAAAATATCTTTAGTATCTATAGTTTCATAATCAAGGCATAAGTGATACCAAAAGTCTTCCGTGTCCGTTTTTCTGAAGCGAACAATAAGAGTGTCAAATTTGGGGAATTTGACGTCATAAGGCTTTGACGTAACACTAGTTTACTGAATTGACTAATGATAGGACGCGAGTGTCACATAGTATAGGCTGTAAGGGGTAAAATCGTGCAGATTCGAATCGTATGCAATTTGGCACACTGGTGCAGTTTTTAATTCTAATTAATTTAAAGACGGGTGACACGTGAAAAACGCCCCCTGGTGGGCGCCATCTAGATTTCCAAGATGGCCGCCATGTGTCTGCCTGGAAACAGGGTTTTGGCCATTACTTTTGTTCTGGTCCACCTAGAACCACAATTCAAGTGGCTACATCTAGGTTTTTGGGTATGGCCAATCGAATGATGACATTGTCGATGACGTCACATGTCCGCCATATTGAATTTCAAGATGGCCGCCTATCAAAATGCCTCCTGCATGCACAAGTCCATTGAATTGAATGTTCATTAATAATCATACAAGCATTAAATTTAGTACGCTGTGAGAGTCTGACACGAGCCCCAATTTAAGAATGGGTGACATCTGGAGAGTGCCCCTTGGTGGCCGCCATCTTGAATTCAATATGGCCGTCATCTTAGCCGCAGGCCAGATTTTATGTTTTCCCCCGTAACTTTGCTTCTACTACACGTATTGACAAAA
>NMRB01002254.1:14203-45805 GCA_002633025.1 Notospermus geniculatus
AACACGAAGTACGAAATACGAAATTGGACTTCATTTCCATGACGTAATGTATTTCAGAAGATGGTTGGTACCACAAATATCGCCTGCTGCAAGAGCGTCTTTTAGCGTATGACTTTAGACCGATAGAGTTACGATGTATAGGCCCTATTACGATGTATAGGCCCTATTAAACTTTGAAATTTATCTTTCGTTTCCACTACAGTACGTGATACGAAGTGGAAATTTAAAAATTCAAGATGCATCACAACTCTCTCGGTCTTAGGTGATACGCTAAAAGACGCATGACAGCAGGCGATATTTGTGGTACCAACCATCTCCTGAAATACATTACGTCATGGAAATGAAGTCCCCCCCAATTTCGTATTTCGTACATCGTATTTCGTCAGATGGCCTTGAAATTTCAAGCTGTGTGGTTGGAATTTCCATGACTAGCTAGAAATTTCACAGCGGTTCATTGACACCTTAGAGTATGTAAAAGTATCATGATATAACTATTACGTTAACGCAACATCTGCGGTACATTGAACTGACAGCTAACGACCCCCTGATGACTAAAAACGAAGACGGTCCTCCCCCATTCGTTTAGATGACGCTCTAATATGAAAAAATCCATTAACTACCTGAAATTTTGTGAAATGATTACGGCAAATACTTCATTCATTATCACCGACACCAGACGTGCTGAGTTGGAGACGACGAGCACGGCAGGTGATTTCGCACCGGCTGGATACTGTTTACCGCAGTATTATCATGGTATTAGCACCGAACAGGCCTTGATCGATTTAGCTTGATGAGGTATCGGGAAATATGGAAGAGAGATTTACCCAGTTAGCTCTGGATTATGTACCAAAGACAAGCAGAGATTCACCCAGTCGGGGCGTTCAAGATTATCGACCAAAACTAGTTGTCGACAATGGTTAAACTCAGCGCTACCCAAAAAAGGCAGAACCAAGTATACATGTACTTTTTTTCAAAATTGAGACAGGTACAAAACTGTTCTGGAGTTTAATACGTTGTAGGCTTCATGTTACCGCATTAGATTTGGTAAGTCTGTATTTTTCTCATGGCAAAACCTAGTAACTTTCCACCCAGTGCAAGTCGTACAAAGGCAAAACCTAGCAACTCAATAGTAACTATTAGCTGGAAGCACAAGCTTAATTCCTTTGCACTTTCACATTTTCTTGTTTTTCTGAAAAGTAGCAAAAAGTGAGTTACTAGGTTCTGCATTTTGGGGACAGAGCTGCGGTTGTGATCACGCACCAACAGTGTAAGTTGAATTAGAAATTAAAAAATTTTAAAAAATAGAAAACTTATCAATGATATATCAAGAAGGGTAAACCCACACCCAAACCCTACCCCAATCCGCAAACTGCGACGAAAAACGCTGAAGTGGAAATTGGCCTTAATGCTGGGCGTTTTTGAGCCTTGCGAACTGCGGAAGCACTCGACGAGCCGTAGAGATGAGACCCCTTTAAGCAAAGTACATTTACATAAAAATAGCAACGTGAAGTAGTTTCGCTTGAAAAAAGTTTACACTTTCCAGCATGATAACTAGTTACGTGAATTTCAGTTGTTGCAGAAGAAAGTGTTAATTGTGCTCATCGGTGATACAAATATCAGACACGTTTGAATCGGCAGCGTATTTTAGGGAATATCACTCCTTAGTTTCGTTTTGAACCTGCCGTAGCCTAAGGGCCAATTCATACTTGCTTGTGGACCGTCAAGCGCATGAAACTGATCGCAGGTCCAAGGCGTGAATGTGCACACACATTGAAATTGATCATAGTCGACGTAAAATCCGGACGGAGTATGAACCAACCCTAAAGGCCCGTTTCCACTATAGCGGATTCCGCCGCGTCTTGCGGCGAGCGGAGCGGTTTTCACAGGCATTGGGATAATCAATAGGCCATTGCATTGTTACACCATCGAAGGATTACCCAAAGCCCTGTGAAAACCGCGCCGCTCGTCGGAAACCGCCGCGGAATCCGCTATAGTGGAAACGGGCCTTTAGTTTACGAAGAAACGCAAACGTACGGTAAACGTCTGAGCGCGGATTCTAAACCCTGCTATTTTCATTCAACGTGATTCATCGCTGATAACCCACAAAAAAAACCAGATAAAAACAACACTGACAAGTGCCTAGTCCTCTGGCCATTAGAAAAAAGAGGATCACGAAAAAAATTTACAACGTGAAGAAACTTTCGAAGAAAAAAAACAATCTTACCTTTTCAACTGCAGGTGCGGCACAAGCAAACCCGAAAATTAAAAGACACAGAACACCGCGTCTCCACATGATGTTAAGTCCAGTCGTTCCCTCGAATCCCTTTCCTTGCTCCCTTTTTCCAAGTAGTGTAAAGTTGTAAGCCTTAGTTGCAGTTGTAAAAGCGTGCTGCTCGATCCTCTCGGGAGGTTTAGTCAATTCCAAATGGCTGGCTCTCGGAACGATCTCAATTTATATCTGCCGCCTACGGGAAAGAAACCAATATATTAGTATGTATCACACACATGTGATGTCACATGGTAATCAATTAACTTGTGGGCGAGGTTACATCATTCACTTCCTTATTCACATCCTCGTCCCCTGAATTCATTTGCATTTGTAATGTAAATATTTCTTTGAATAATACGTTGGAAATCAGTTGCTCAGTGGTGGGCGAGATTGTAAAACTCAGCATTTGCAAGTTTTTGCCGTTTTTCTAACTTTCCGACCTCGCTACATTCCGCTGCCGTTTTGCTCAACCGATTTGCATTCTGACTCTTCCATATGATAGGCAAGACCTCTCTGTATGTTTAGTGCAAATTTTGTTGAATTCAGACTAGTTGATCTTATGATACAAAAGGGCTGAGTTAATGAGAACCCCGCGAACGATGAGAGCGCAGGGTCATCTGTGTACATTTGAATAGGCTAACGTACATTTGCACGTGGAACACTAATTGTGCTTAAAATAGCTCTGTTATCCTCAGAAATGGAATTCAAGGCATCAAGTTGACATATTTATGTACCCCACTACCATAAAAAAAAGTTTAAGCTCGTGCCTATTACGTAAATCCAAAATTCAGGCAGTGAGAGACATCTGGTGGCAACACATGAACCTTTATGTTTGATTCCTTTATGGTATCGTGTAACACGGATGCCTGGCGTATAACATGTTCCCTTTACTGCCCATTTGTCGTGTTTGTGCTTTTTGGTACCGTTGCAAGCATGTTTACATAGGAAAATATGGTATCGCGTAACACAGTATTATCGCCACTATATCACTTCATATAATATCAAGGTCACGCACAGACATCAAGGTGGGATTATTTTTCATCACGACATGCAGAATCAGATAACTTGACAAAGCGTTTGTATCGAAAACTTCTACGATTACAAACTCGAAAAATGTTTAGCATTGGATTTCAAGTTTTACACAGTTCCTCTGAATAAATTATTCCTCAATCTAGGTATGAAATAATAACAGATTTCTAAGGTGAAACACATAACTTCCTACCGGACTCGAACCCACGGACCCTCGCATATGGCATCAATCTAGGTAGGTATATAATCAATCAATCTACGTAGGTATATATACCTACCAATCTAGGTAGGTATATGGAGTGGGCTATGGCTGTGCATTTGATTAACCGACGTCAAAGGGAAGTGAATAGAGTTTGTCGTCGAAAGGTAGTAAAGATATCAGTCGATGTTAAAGGGCCGTATTCTAGAAGCTTCTTTAAAGGAATACTCCACTCATTGTAAGCTTTTGAATTTTTATCAATCTATAGAGACCAATGCCATGAATTGTTATGTCACTAGTGTCAATAGGTTGATGACCTTTGTAGTGAATGAGCTAATACTGGGACTGCCTAGGCCTATTGGTTGTTCCTTCATAAATATGCATTGAGCACACATGACATCATGTGTGCTGTGCTATGGTCCCCTTGGGATTCAATTAAAATACTTAAAATGATGAGTTTGCTGATTTTTAAAAAATCTGACATGTTGCAGATATCAATGAATTTGAATGTATTAATGATATTTCAAAAATTCAAAATTTTACACAATGAGTGGAGTATCCCTTTAAGTGTAAGGTCGACCTTAATCTTTTGTATTCTACCCTGCAAACAATAGCTAAAGGTCGACCTTACACTTAAGGAAGCTTCTAGAATACGGCACATAGTCATGAGATTTGTCGTGTCAGTATCAGCATAACAACCCAATAATTCCGCACCAAGGCGTTACAGCAAAGAAGGGCGGTACCGAACTACCCTTTTCAGATGGAACTACATGTATTTGCACCTACCCTGATCTGCGAGTCTCTAGTGAGATTTCGAGACTGTCCATGTACTGACACTAGTGACAGAGAGTGGAAGTTTGGGAAGTAGGTCCAGGGTTGCAGGTAGCACTTGAAAGTACACATTTGAAACAACTTAAAACTCTCTCACTGAAGGTGCATCTCCACTTGAGAGTTGGCTCTCAATGGGTAACTCGGCCATAGAAAGCTATGGGCAGTCACTGTACCATTGGTATCAGCGTAAGCCGTTAGGAAACAATGGTAAACTGCCCATTGCGAGCCAACTCGCGCAAGGAATTAGCTCCCGTACTTCAGCACTATGTGGGCAATATGTCAGCTGAGCGCCAGGCCCTCAGGCCTCTTGTTATACTGACGTGAAGGAGATCCTTCCCAGAGCACAATAACCCAGCTACAATTACACACGAAGTTCCAATTGCATGAAGTGAGAGAAATAGATACCATACTTCCTCGGAGGGTTGGGATGAAGCAAGTGTAAGTGGCACCACTTCACTCTCACCTGTTCATTCACAACATTCTTCAAGAATTCACTCTCATCAGATTTTTGTAACACATTTCACTTGATGCATCTCTATGGCACGCCAAAGTGGAATTTATTCAACCCTGTGAAATACATGTCAACATTTGAGAAATACATGTCAACACAACGAAATACCCGACAACAATTTTTCAAACATGTGTCAACTTTCAAAAAACATTGACAACATTTTCAAACACATGTCAACACTGAAAATACGTCTATCTTCTGAAAAAAATCTATCAAGATGTTGNTCATGGCCTCTAGGGAAGATGGCGGAAATCTATGTTCAATTTGTCAGTTGCATCTTCTGTGTAAGGTTACATAATACGTCTGTTCATATGTCAGTTAAAAAAAATCCTATTTGATAGAATTTTGATAAAACTCTTTGACGATATGTGGGTACAGCACTTCGTGTGAACACCTTGTTTGTTTCCGCGGCGTTGGTCACGGCGCGGAAAAGGAACAATGCTTTCGAGCGTTTGCCGCTCGAAAATCGCGTGAATGGACAGCCAACCTACACTTCATTCCACATCCCAGTGGCGCGAGGTTATCAGCCGATATCTCCGCAACGGTTGGGTCAAATTCGACATACCATACATCAATTGACTTGTCTTTCTTGTCGGTATCTTTCTGCTACATGTATCTTCATTTTTCGTGAAAGGCCGGCATAACGGATCCCTTTCTCAAAACCCATTTCATTTCGCTATGCTGTTCAGTGCAGTTTACACGTGCGCGATGCATTGCGTCATTTCAAAATGGCCGCCATTTCTGCCGTAAACACAAACTGTGATTTGCAAAAGAACTTTTTTCTGTCACATTTTTCGGGAAAATGACAGTGGTGATGGCTGTAGCGGCAAAAAAGACAAATCGGTTGATGAATTTGAGCCAGCCGTTGCGGTGCTATCGTTGATACTCGCGCCACTCGAAAGTGGAATGGTGTCTGTTTTTAACGTCTTGAACAACCGCTCGCAGCCCCGCCCTGTCGGTGGCACTTCATTCTTCCCTAAACGATGTCGCTCTGTAACATCCTGTCGAGATAATCGATGGTTCTTAGCGCTCGCTCCCTCCGTCACCGCGTATGTGTGCGGTGACGAAGAAAGCGAGCATGAAGAACCTCTGATATTCTCAGGATGTTCTGCAGAACATGTTTACCACCAGCTGTCAGGACCAGCCGCTACCGTCACCATCATCATCAACACGAGTTGGTACCCTGACCCGAACACTCCTGTAGTTTCCTTCCAAGAACACTCCCTTCCTTTCATCTCTTGTTCATCGTAATGATAATCATAGCTATTTAGCTTGACTTGACAAGCGAGCCTAAATTAGCGTGCTGTTTTCAGCGCCGCAAAGTTCGTGAAACAATCTGATGTGACTATTACTGGTCTTAACATTACACACGAGGGATTATGCTTCATGGCTCGCCGTCTGGCCCGTGGTCGTTCAGAGCGGCTGCTCTAGAGGCAAGATGTTTTCAAGTGTCCGCCTCCAGAGAAAAAAAAACGGTTCTAACGGGTAAGAAAAGACGCTGTTACCGATGTAACATGTTTGCCAGTAACTCATCATTGCGCAGCATCTTGTAAACGTCATGCCCGATATCCGTTTGTTGTAAACAACTTATTTCTTTATCAAACATTCCTCAATGTTGGATTAGCAAGGAATGCGACCAAAATCCTCCTCTATATCTATTGTCATTATTGATCATCAATGAATAAAAATTCGTTTTTTTTCTAAAAGTCAGTAAAATTGTAAGGTGGTGTGTTAAATTTTGATCGTGGAAAAAGGAAAATCTTTCCAAATATGGCAATTCCAAATTGATTACCTTGATTTGAATGGGATACTACTGCCGTTAGAGGGCGCCTGTTAGCGGTCCTAGATCGTCACAAAATTTGACGTCATAGATGTACATGTAAGTCATGGCGTCCGCCAATCTCCTGCGCATGTCCAGCTTGACTACTTCCGGTCGTCAATACTATATCGGAAGAATGGAGATAGGTGGCGCTCGCGTCAGGATGACGCCATGACGTGCATTTCTTCTCTGTGACGTCAAATTCCATGACGTCCTAGGACCCTAACTGGTCGTGGCCTCTAACGGCAGTAAAGTCTCCCAATGGTTGTTATCTGCATGCCCAGAACCAACCACTGTCCAGATGGTTTGGCGGCACGCCGGTTTCCTCCAACTAGTAACTCCCCAATGCCGTCTATAAAACTAACAATGCCATATTTGGCGCTGATTTCCCGATTCAATATTTCGATCCACGGGACCACTCGTAATATCAGTTTGCCAAACGTCTCTTCTCCCGTCGACGTATGTATTGCTAACAGCGGTGTAGCGTGACAAATACGTCAAAAGAACATTACAATAACTCGATCCCTATTGTCTGCTCTCAGATATTGGTAACCGAATACATATCCAGGGAGGACTTGGCGATGATGACGGTTTCCAGCCTAGCCTTGTGCATGTAAGCAGGGGGTCGGCGACATCATATAATACTGTTCATAAGAACGTACCAAAGAGCATTTATATCTATGTCATGGTACGTTTCCGGTCAGTCAGGTTCCGTTCATTTGTTTGACGACTTTTTTACACTTTCCTGTGAAAGTAAAAGGAGACTTACGACACGGAATACGGATGTTCAACCGCCTACATCTGTGGGTGTATGTCTGTGACCGTGCGGTAAGGAAGGGACAAGTCCGTATAAGCCTCCATTTGCATCTAATTATTCGACGAATGACCACAGACCAATGTCCTGCAGCATCGTTCTTATTGGAAGATTTACAAGTGTACGTTTGCTATTCATTTATTCTGGGACGAACGAAGGAAATTGACAAATATCGCTTGCGCAATTAGGCGAAGAAAATTTAATCATTGCGACGCGATGCGGTCGTCAGCAAATACAGCTGAGGTTGTAAGTGCAGAAGAAATGGTTTTCTCACAATGGAAAATACAGAGATTTATGATATATCATGTATTTGCGACCAGTTGAATGGTTAATACTTGCCATACACGGCAAAACTTTTCATCAAATTTTCTCAATAAAGGCTTACAAGCATCTATATTCTTAAACCGAACACTGTGAATTTGAATTTCCAAACAATCGCATGAATAATTTGACAGTGTTGGTTGGGCATTACAACTCTCATGTCGGCCGGTTTGACCACTTCCTGTGCATATTCAGCAGATTGGTTCCCGATCTCACCGCTAGGGCTTCTACTGAGATTGGTATCACGTGATCAACCAAAAAACAGCCGAAAGTAAATGCGTTGATTGGTTGAATAGGTTGCGTTTCGGCCGATCACGTGATAATGGGCGACGGTCACAGGCAATACCGGTCTCAGCATATGCCCTAGCGGTCAGATTGTGAACTACCAATCGACAGCCGATTTCACTCACACAGCCTCTTTCTGGGAATGATTAAAGACGTCATGGCAAATAATCATCAGTTTGATGACGTCATATTCTGAACGCTCGAAACGAGGCTGAAAGTGATACAAGCCCAGATGTTACGTGAGAATTGGCGCACTTTCCATGAGCAAGAAGACAAACTACCGTACTCTATCTATTCTTGCCGTAAGGCAAAACCTCGGGGTTTTCAAGGTCAGATAGCAACGCTGAATCGGTTAATGTCGTCCTGGGTACACCTCATTAATACCTAGGGTAATCCTGAGTAATCCTTTTTGTTACCCAGGATCGTCCTGGGTACAAATAAGGTACTTTAACATTACCCAGTTTTAAAATCCGTGCCATTTTCCACCTGCCCACGTACCACAACCTCGTGCGCAGGTGGAAAATGGCACGGATTTCAAAATGGGTAATGTTAAGGTACCTTATTTATACCCAGGATCGTCCTGGGAAACAAAAAGGATTACCCAGAATACCCAGGGTAATAATGAGGTGTACCCAGGACAACATTTACCGATTCAGCGATAGCAACTCCAGGGGCTTCGCCGGAGGCCTTGAAACATTCAAAGCCTTCAACTACGTTGACCAGAGTTTCAATAAGGCCAAATTACATCTGGAGTGCACCTATAGGCCAAGTTTGAATAACGTGTTTGGAAGACAAGGACGCGCGCACGGCGGTGGATCAACATGAGTATAAATTAGACAGCCCGAAGTTGTCGGCCCAAATCCCCAGTGACACTCCGGAAGAAGTCGAAGTCAATCAGCATCAGTTTCGCTGGTTCAAACATGACCGCTCCGTGTCAACAAACTCCGATAATTAATCAGTGAAATATTAATGTAACAATCAAACAAAGTGTTTATTAACGGTGTTTGGATGCGAGGGGGTTACATCAACATCTGCCGGCTCGATATTGATCGCAATAATCTTTCGACAATGTACTGCCCGGAGTTCATATTTGTATGATCGACCGGGGGTAGAATTGGCCCATGATTTCCAGGGTACTTTAAATTAAGCTGACGATTTACCCACAGTAATTATCACAAGTTGGCGGCTTTGGTAGAGCCTTGCGCTATTGCTGAAAAGAAATTTCCTCGTTATTTTTTTACTTTTAGGATTTTGAAAAGTCTATTTTTGAGTTCTTTTCCGCATGCTTAAAGCTGAACTGCATGATTCAGGCTTTCAAAAAGACCACTAGGCCACGATGGGATCAAGAGAAATACAAACGACCAAGAGGCACTTTCGAAGTACCTGCAGAACATGACAGACTCCCAACCAATTTGGTCGCGCAAGGTACATGTATAATTCACCAGGGTCCATATTCATAAAACATACTTAAGTCAAAGCGTGACA
This sequence comes from Notospermus geniculatus, assembly GCA_002633025.1. Classification (NCBI taxonomy): domain Eukaryota; kingdom Metazoa; phylum Nemertea; class Pilidiophora; order Heteronemertea; family Lineidae; genus Notospermus; species Notospermus geniculatus. The sequence continues at coordinate 23,767 of NMRB01002254.1, forward strand.
CTTATCTTTTGTGTTTAACAAAGGATAAGTGTCACACTTAGACTTAAGCAGTTTTATGAATATGGGCCCTGGGTCCATATTCATAAACATACTTAAGTCAAAGTGTGATACTTATCATTGGTGTTGAACAAAGGATAAGTTTCACACTTAGAATTAAGCGGTTTATGAATATGGGCCCTGGAGTCTGTCATGTTCTGGAGGTACTTTGACAGGCGTTTGCATTTCTGTACACCACCGCACCGCGGCGCTGCGGTGTGTAGTTCTCCATGCAGTTCAGCTTTAATTTGCAAACGTTTCTTCATTGTAACGAAGGTGGTCTTTATTACGTCAGCGTCGGATGTGACCTTATCGGGTGAGTGGAGATTGATATGGTTTTTGAGATGGTCGAAAACCGATAGCAAACATTGAAATCACTCAAACAACGACAGCTGAATTTATACACTGGTAAAACTAGTGAACTGACAAGGGATCGACGGCACGCTTCAGTCTACAAGCTCCGTAACCATCCATTTCAAAAGCAATCAATTACAAGGATTTAAGATTAAGCATGAGATGAATGGGCTAAGCATGGTTTGTTGTAAAAGACTCAGATAAGCGTTTGATTTATTTAGTCTATTGTCGTCTGCAAACTTTTCATGTCAACAGGATAGAAATACACTCTTTTGTTACAACAACTTAAGATAACAATATAAGTGGGTGGAAATGGTTTCGAAACGATTCTTCTTGTCAAGTGTTGTATTGTGTTGTATTTTTCCATAGACAGATTGCCAACGTCGGCCATGTTGAACCAAAAGGCAATAACAAACACTGAATGTACAGTGAATGTACACCGTTGATACAGCATGTTTTAAAACCTGCAAAACACAAAACTCTCGTGAAAAGTTCTCAAATGAACACGTCCTCAGTAATGCTACATATGTGCTGCAGTGAGCCCTGGTTAAAATTTTTGTGGATATTTCACACAAAATAAAATAAAAAGACTTTTATGATGTCCTTTCTGAGCCAAACCTCGGCTCCAGCCATGGCAGGTATGATAGCACCTACCCAACGGTGTGTAAAATGATCTCCTATACATGTACGTATGTGTGTGAAATATCAAGTCGATTTTATGACGATAACATTGTTTTTGCAGCCTCCCAAAAAGTTAGTGTGTCAGATAAGGCTGTGAATGGGATATGAAATGCTTTGTTGACCGGGCAGTTTTGCTCTCAAAGTCACCCGTTTATTTCCATGAAGAGAAGCTTTGATTGTTGTGAGACCATTTTTATATGTTAAAGTATATGTCTGTACGTATGTGTGTGAAATATCAAGTCGATTTTATGACGATAACATTGTTTTTGCAGCCTCCCAAAAAGTTAGTGTGTCAGATCAGGCTGTGAATGGGATATGAAATGCTTTGTTGACCGGGCAGTTTTGCTCTCAAAGTCACCCGTTTATTTCCATGAAGAGAAGTTTTGATTGTTGTGAGACCATTTTTATATGTTAAAGTATATGTCTGTACGTATGTGTGTGAAATATCAAGTCGATTTTATGACGATAACATTGTTTTTGCAGCCTCCCAAAAAGTTAGTGTGTCAGATCAGGCTGTGAATGGGATATGAAATGCTTTGTTGACCGGGCAGTTTTGCTCTCAAAGTCACCCGTTTATTTCCATGAAGAGAAGTTTTGATTGTTGTGAGACCATTTTTATATGTTAAAGTATATGTCTGTACGTATGTGTGTGAAATATCAAGTCGATTTTATGACGATAACATTGTTTTTGCAGCCTCCCAAAAAGTTAGTGTGTCAGATCAGGCTGTGAATGGGATATGAAATGCTTTGTTGACCGGGCAGTTTTGCTCTCAAAGTCACCCGTTTATTTCCATGAAGAGAAGTTTTGATTGTTGTGAGACCATTTTTATATGTTAAAGTATATGTCTGTACGTATGTGTGTGAAATATCAAGTCGATTTTATGACGATAACATTGTTTTTGCAGCCTCCCAAAAAGTTAGTGTGTCAGATCAGGCTGTGAATGGGATATGAAATGCTTTGTTGACCGGGCAGTTTTGCTCTCAAAGTCACCCGTTTATTTCCATGAAGAGAAGTTTTGATTGTTGTGAGACCATTTTTATATGTTAAAGTATATGTCTGTACGTATGTGTGTGAAATATCAAGTCGATTTTATGACGATAACATTGTTTTTGCAGCCTCCCAAAAAGTTAGTGTGTCAGATCAGGCTGTGAATGGGATATGAAATGCTTTGTTGACCGGGCAGTTTTGCTCTCAAAGTCACCCGTTTATTTCCATGAAGAGAAGTTTTGATTGTTGTGAGACCATTTTTATATGTTAAAGTATATGTCTGTACGTATGTGTGTGAAATATCAAGTCGATTTTATGACGATAACATTGTTTTTGCAGCCTCCCAAAAAGTTAGTGTGTCAGATCAGGCTGTGAATGGGATATGAAATGCTTTGTTGACCGGGCAGTTTTGCTCTCAAAGTCACCCGTTTATTTCCATGAAGAGAAGTTTTGATTGTTGTGAGACCATTTTTATATGTTAAAGTATATGTCTGTACGTATGTGTGTGAAATATCAAGTCGATTTTATGACGATAACATTGTTTTTGCAGCCTCCCAAAAAGTTAGTGTGTCAGATCAGGCTGTGAATGGGATATGAAATGCTTTGTTGACCGGGCAGTTTTGCTCTCAAAGTCACCCGTTTATTTCCATGAAGAGAAGTTTTGATTGTTGTGAGACCATTTTTATATGTTAAAGTATATGTCTGTACGTATGTGTGTGAAATATCAAGTCGATTTTATGACGATAACATTGTTTTTGCAGCCTCCCAAAAAGTTAGTGTGTCAGATCAGGCTGTGAATGGGATATGAAATGCTTTGTTGACCGGGCAGTTTTGCTCTCAAAGTCACCCGTTTATTTCCATGAAGAGAAGTTTTGATTGTTGTGAGACCATTTTTATATGTTAAAGTATATGTCTGTACGTATGTGTGTGAAATATCAAGTCGATTTTATGACGATAACATTGTTTTTGCAGCCTCCCAAAAAGTTAGTGTGTCAGATCAGGCTGTGAATGGGATATGAAATGCTTTGTTGACCGGGCAGTTTTGCTCTCAAAGTCACCCGTTTATTTCCATGAAGAGAAGTTTTGATTGTTGTGAGACCATTTTTATATGTTAAAGTATATGTCTGTACGTATGTGTGTGAAATATCAAGTCGATTTTATGACGATAACATTGTTTTTGCAGCCTCCCAAAAAGTTAGTGTGTCAGATCAGGCTGTGAATGGGATATGAAATGCTTTGTTGACCGGGCAGTTTTGCTCTCAAAGTCACCCGTTTATTTCCATGAAGAGAAGTTTTGATTGTTGTGAGACCATTTTTATATGTTAAAGTATATGTCTGTACGTATGTGTGTGAAATATCAAGTCGATTTTATGACGATAACATTGTTTTTGCAGCCTCCCAAAAAGTTAGTGTGTCAGATCAGGCTGTGAATGGGATATGAAATGCTTTGTTGACCGGGCAGTTTTGCTCTCAAAGTCACCCGTTTATTTCCATGAAGAGAAGTTTTGATTGTTGTGAGACCATTTTTATAAGTTAAAGTATATGTCTGTAGGTATGTGTGTGAAATATCAAGTCGATTTTATGACGATAACATTGTTTTTGCAGCCTCCCAAAAAGTTAGTGTGTCCGATCAGGCTGTGAATGGGATATGGAATGCTTTGTTGACCGGGCAGTTTTGCTCTCAAAGTCACCCGTTTATTTCCATGAAGAGAAGTTTTGATTGTTGTGAGACCATTTTTATATGTTAAAGTATATGTCTGTACATGTACCTGGACCCACGGTTGCGTCAACAATAAAAGTCTGTTTTTACTTTTCTGAATTACTATTTTGCCAAAAGTAAGCCAAGGCTCACTTCATATTTATGAAATGTTACAGTCTCATCCGGTACACGTGAACCCGGACGTGATCACCCCCAGCCTATCAGGACACTTTCTACCAAGTCTGGAAAGGCAGTTGCTCCCTCTTGAATTTTTCGCAATGCATCAGCGACTCTTTGGTGTCAAAATTAGTTTTGGACGCAACTGACAAGAAACGAAGTTAATCTAACCTGTCATTCATGCTTGGCTACCATCGACAAGTCAAAATATCTACATCCATAACACCTATACAGTTTTATTTTCAGTCGAAAAAAAGAAAATCGCCGGCCTTTCGCCCGAGGCATGTGATAATGCCAATATGATATCGTCTAGAGGGAAACTTCGAGAGACAGTCCGTAGAATCCGTAGATCGATAGAATTGTTCTTACTTGAGGCCAAATAAATGTTGACATGTGGTTGCAATCACCGTTATCATCAATGAAAAGTGTCATAATAGTGAGGTTTCGCAAATCTGACGAAACACGAAGTACGAAATACGAAATGGACTTCATTTCCATGACGTAATGTATTTCTGGAGATGGTTGGTACAACAATTAATGTCTCTGCCGCCAATACGTATTTTGGTATATTATGTAAGACCGAGAGAGTTATGGTGCATCTTGAATTATTAAATTTCCACTTCGTAGATACGAAGTGGAAACGAAAGATAAATTTCAAAGTTCATTATACACCGTAATTCTGTGGGTGTATTAAAGTCGTACGCTAAATGACGCTCTTGCAGCAGGCGAAATTTGTGGTACCAACCATCTCCTGAAATACATTAGGTCCTGGAAATGAAGTTGGTATTTCGTACTTCGTGTTTCGACAGATTTGAGAAACGTCACTATCGTATCACCGCGGCCCCCCACGAGTTATAAACAAGAGAAGTAGACGGGGAAAAAGAGAACTGGAAATTCTTTGTTCTTGATGCTATAACTACGCCTCGTGAAAGATGGCAAGTTTTTTTCTCCTAGACAATTAGCCAGACAGACAATGGTCAGAGCCAAAGACAGGAAAGAAGGAAAGTAGTCTTAATGACCTTAATTCAAAAGAAATGATTCGTTATTGGTGGAAAAATAATCCACTTTGAAATCAGGTGTTCCCTCCAGGCGATAAGATGAAACACAGACTTGCAAAGAAAGTAACCAATGACTGACTGAAATAGATTCACTGCGGAATGTTTATCTGGGCGATTTGTGGCATTTTGAGGGATTCTACTTTGATGGCGGCATACAGGGAAATGGAGGTTTTATTCAAAGCATGATGGTGCGTATTGATTACGTGTGGCTGAAATAATCACGTTTGGTTTTGTCTTATTTTTATTGTAAACGGCGCTAGGAGAGATTTAAACGTTATGTCATTGTCGGCAAACTTCTTTGGAAAAAATTCAAGACGTATGACTCAAATGTTAATGGAAAGCGAGAAAGATGACAGACATAATATACGTGTGTTGTACAATGTACCCTATTACCGTACCTTCCTTTCTAAGAGGTCACCGACCATTATGCAGGGTCCGCCCCTCAAGCCGCATAACAATTGCCATTGGGCTAAAGCCTGTCAGTCAAGATGTATACCATTCACAACAGCCAATCGGGCCTCAACGTGGGCTGGGCGTCGAAATAATTCAATATATTAAAGATAATGTATCACGGGTATTTTCGCGGGCCACGAAATTCGATTGTTTATTTACATTTTGTTTTGTTTATGTCCAGTCTTTCTTTGTCTTTGAGTAATTTGTTGGTGGCATGTCCCTCTAGAAATTCTGTTGATTGCAAAAGTATTCATTTTGGTGGGTTGGCATGTCCCAAAAGTCCAATATAACATAATATAAACATGCATGTTTACAAACATTGAATGTAAACAATGAAGTCGTGATACATTATCTTTAAGCGTGCTGGTCAGAATTATAGTGAGTTTGTGCAGTGGCCCGGCTTGGCCCACGACTACGTTGGGGAAACTGGGCCTGTGACCAATTAGAAAAGAAGTTACGCTATACATGTACATGTACATTGTATTATTTATATTACGAAGAGACAGGTTATATGTATGTATATTTCAATCCCTTTTATCAGAAAGAAAAAGAGAGGGACCATTTACCTCGCTTTCGCAAAGAGACCGCAACCCATACGACGAAGCAGCTCGGCAATCCAAACGACCTATGACGTGGAATCGGCAAAAAAACAAAGATGCAACTAGAGAAAAAAGCTGTAGAAGCAAGAAATGTGACCCTATAATACGGGCAAAAGGAGTCGATAAGGGGTAGCCTTTTTCTCCACGGTGCCTTAAGGCTTGCACCAGGTGGTAAAGGACCCCTGATCTAGCTTCAAGCAAGAAAGAGAAACCACGGGAACTTTATAGACACAGCCATTGCAAAGAACAATGACCAAATGAAGTGGAAGACGGCAAAAATGTCCTTTTATTTTTCTTCTTGATCTTTTATGTTACTGATGGTACTGTCCTACCACTTCTGTTTGAAAGTTTTTTTGACAGGAGCTCGGCCCGAATTGTGAAGATAAGAGAAGTGGGGTTGCTAGTAAATAGAGAGGTTGCGCAGCTTTCCGACTCCGACTCCGGCTTCAACTACCAGAATGAATTGCAGTCCGCTGTAGACATCCTTGATAAAAACGATTTGACAGACGTTATTGCAAATCGTAAAATGCCATAACTTGGTGGGAGAATAATTTTGACTTGTAATCGGAAGTGCACGTAAATCACAAATAATAGGGAGTTTAAGAGATCACACGCTAACGATAACAGTTACGTTAACAATATTTTTTGTACATGAAATACATGCAAGAAATAGCGTAAACGTAAACGTTATCGTTAGCGTGTGATCTCTTAAACTCTGTATTACAGTCATGTTTCAAGTCGTAACGACAAGGATTACGACTTCAATATTCATTATTTATCCGCACTTCGGATTTATAAGGCCAAATTTTTCTACCTTCAATTTATGGTGTTTGACGAATTGAAAACTTCTATCAAATCGTTTTTATCATGGATGTCCATAGCGGACTGCAATTCATCCTCGTAGTTGAAGTCGGAGTCGGAGTCAGGCCGCTGCGCAACCTCTCCATTGTCACAAATCCCCGGGTTGTGCAAGCATCTTTCTGAGCGGCAGTTTTAGGTCGACGAAAAAATGGACACAGAAAGACGCCTTGTACCTCGGTGTAGTTGGCACAGCCACAAAACTTTGGAGTAGGCGCCTGACGGCACTTGTGGCTGCGCAGCGATTGGTCTCAGCGAATTCGGCTGCGAACCAGATGACGCTGTCAAATGCAGCTGAGCGCGCTATTCCTCTCTGAACATGACACGTATCGGCAGATAGTGACACCAAAAAACAATGCATCTGATTCTACCAATATGGCAATAAACCAAAAACTTTGGCCATCTCGGTCGGCGAATTACGAAATCCTGTTTATATTACTCCGCGTGGGACAAAAACAAACAACGGACCTCAGATGGAATGGTATATCGATGTTGATTTGGTCACGTCGGTAAAAACATTGACACACAACTGAAGAACCGAATATCGCTCTCTAGTGAATATTTTTGAGAGAATTATTTTGATCGATTCCTTGAAAACTCTCCGATCAAACAGAGGGAAGAAACAACATAAATCTAATATGGCGTCAAATGACGTCATCCGAGGCCAACAGAAGACGAAGAAATCCATATTTGTCGCTAATTCCGACGTACAAAGATGTGAAATGCTGATTGATTTGGTTTCGATTGTGGATTGTTTTCGCTGTTTGTCGTCAAGCGTTGAGGTTATTGACAGCTTGTTGACAAGATTCTCGGGTTGATAAACAAGTGAAATATCATTCAGGCGGACTTGCGTCTCCTATCTGCTCATCAGATTAACCCCATACATGTATCATCAGGTTATCTTGAGAAATAGGCCTACAAGTGTCTTATATCGTGATTGGTCATTACAACTTAGTAAAAATATCGCATCGCCGCCCATCGCCGGTAAACAGGATTCGAATACGGTGAGGTCGCATTCTCTCCAAAAGCGACATCAATTTGGTGGCCGCCATCTTTAAATCCAATATGGCTGATAGGCGGCCATCTTTAAATCCAATATGGCTGATAAACATACGATGCCTTTTTACTTGCGATTGGCGACTGTTAAATATACAACCATGCAAGAGAAAATCGTATGTGGACCCATGAACTGCATTCTGAGGTGTAATCCGAGGTTGCTAATGCTAGCTCCCTCCGTCTGTCTGTCCGTCGATGCGTCCGTCCGTGCGGGACGGCGGGAGCCAGCAAGAAAAGAATCTTGATTCCCTCAGGAAGGTGAATCCCTTGGAGTAAACGGTTTCGTCTCAGCTAACCTGAAGACACTACTTTGCTAGTTGCGGTGAAAGACCAGCCACTACAAGATCTGAGGAGGCGCAGAACAAGTGCATCGAAAGCACAACTAAAAGGCTGAAGGAGGTCGAGAGGACTAATGAAGATGGCCACTTAACACATTTGAAAGGTCTTGGGCATTTCGTTGCGTGAACAAATGGAATGGCCGTGAGTAAATGGTTCCATCTCCGATTTCCTCTCATTCGGAATGTTTCCATCTTGTACAAAACAAATGAATGATTCCTTCTTGCCATCTGTTTCCGCAATTTGACTGTTGTGCTGAGCTAATTGAAAGGAGATTGCGATAAAAGGGATTTGATGGCTGTGTCTACAGCGTGATGGGTCTTGATGGATAGAACGACACTGTTGAAGAGAGAACTCTTAGGATGGCACAGAACCACTTCAAAACGCGCCGTGTTTTACGAGCCTCCTTTAATTCATCGTATCCATGACGTAACTCCGACAGTGTCCGCCATTGCTGACGTCGCAAGGGTGGTGGGCAAATGACGCAAGGGTGGTGGGCAAAATTCATTGCTTTGCTGAAGAAGCTGGTGGGCAAAACGCGCAACGTCACAACGTCATGTAGGCCTGGATACGACGTCATGGATACGATGAATAGAGGTTCTTGACGTGACGTCACATTTCCATGACGACACGATTCCGCCATGTTGGCCTCAAAACGTCAAGCGTTGTCACGGCATGAACACAGCGTCAACAGATCCTGACATCAAAATGTCATGACGTGATAGTTTTGACGTCATCGCCGGCCATTTGACAGCCAACATGGCCGGTTCTTTGCAGTCACGTGACCGTTGTGACATAAGCGACTGCCCATAGCCTTTCTACGGCAGAGTTGCCCATAGCAAGCCAACTTACGCGAGAAAACGCGTACGTGGAGGGCCGCATCTCGACAACACTTGTTCTATCGCTGATTTCCGTTCTCGGAATTTCAAGTCGGAAATATTGTAATATGTGGACACTGGCTTACGGCAGTAAGTCCTGAGGAAAACAAATACCCTGGAAAGAAAATTACACTGCCGGCAATTTTGGCTTAATTGGGCAATTCGTCAATCTTGTTGCTCTAGACGGTAAACTGTCAACGAATCCGACAGAATATTAAGAAAACATTATTTTTCCGACTGTCATTTTGATGTTGCCGGCAATCAGACCGACTTTGAAACGTCGGCGACTGTCTCGATTTCTCGACAAGGATTGGCAAGGACCTGTCCGAAAAAAAGGTTGGGTATCATCTTTCAATCCGTCCAAAATGTTGATTGAAAAATTAATCACGCCTCAGATAGGAGTGATCAATTCTCAGTGACTGTAGATATGATTTATGAGATGTATGTGAAGGGGAAGAATGGTGTAATCTCGAGTCGATTCCCAGGTTCCCGAAGTAGGAAGCAAGACAAGTGGACAAATGCTGAACGCAGAAGAGGCCAGAGGTGTTGTGAACGCGCAAAAAGTCCCCTGGAATCAAAGTCCGGGTGCGACTGTCCTCGTGCATTCATAAGTCTGAGTGTTGACGCTCTGTTGATCGTTGACGTCCATTCACTTTTAGCGTGTTCTATTACTTACTCGCGCCTACACCGGCCTGGCACGACAGCGTTTTATTTACCGGAAAACGCTATTCAAGACGGCAAATATGGCCGCTTTGTGTCGTCATGGAAATGTGAAGTCAGATGAAGAACTTCCACCAGCAACAGACGACGACTCCATTAATACATGCGTCAAAGAATATTTTAGTCTACGTGTTGATAGACCAGAATTATTGCTCGCGCCATCAGGAATCGACGTAAGATCGACCGTATGTCACCCTCGGCAGTCCATCCAACCAGGCTTGTAATTGCTACCCGATGTTTCGGCGACAGATCGTTGGATGTATAAGATATTTTCATTACCGGGTCGGAAAAACGGATACAGAGCACTCAGGGATATTTAGTTAATCATTGATAATAGTAGTACACTCATGTAAAAGTTCCTGGGCCGTATTCAAAAAGGATGTTTAAGACTTAGACGCATGTAACCACGTCAAATGCATGGTGGAAGTTTGTGGGCTGTATTCAAAAAGGGTGATCATCGCGCGATTAATACTTAGACACGTGTAACTTCACTAAATGCACACACTTCCACCATGCATTTGACGAAGTTACTCGCGTCTAAGTCTTAAACACCCTTTTTGAATACGGCCCTGTGCATTTAGTGAAGTTACACGCGTCTATGGACCACAAATTGTTTGTGGTCTTTTAAATTTAAATTTTAAAAAATGAAACGCTTCCAAAAATCTAAATGTGCGAACATGTATACCAGTGTTAAAATATCTTCATGTTGACTACGTTCACTTCACAGGATATGACGTCATGCAGCGGATATGACAGTATGTAGATCGTACATTTCCGTCCTGATAACGGATGCAGACATATTTCCTTGCCTGGTCGTTTGCCTTGCTGTCGGCGGGTTAAGGATGGTCGACTTTCCGGCGATGAGGCTAATTGAATGCTCATTTACAAAATCATCACCATTTTAATCGTCGCTGTTTACGTAAGCAACACTGAGGTCACAGGTCAAGGTCACGGCCAATGTGAGAAGGCAGAAAAGTTTCGATTGGCACACATTTGTCCGTCCGGTGCTCTCGTCGTGGCATCGAACAATGGGGACCCCAGCCGACTTTTTCAATAAGTGTCACTAGTGGGGTTAAAACTATTGAAATGAAAGTGACATCCCGGTCCTGATCAATTTCCCACACAAAAGGCGTCCATTGTATTAGGACCGGGTTTCGGTGTGCTGCCCTCTGTCGAGCTAGCATCGATCCCATTGGACTGGCGTTCACGTTGGCGTTTCCGGGCCCTTGCGAAAACACTCTACTACGTTTTAAAGTCCGCATTTGCGATAGCAACATTGAAGGCTTGAAGGTCAAGGTCATGGCTAGTGTGAGAAGATAGAAGTATTTTAGGGGGACATCCATTAGTATTAAAGCGAAGTGGTCGTGCCAGTCAAGGTCTCTGAATAGAATCGAACGCCGCCATCTTGAATCAATTACAGCACTCACATAGGGAATTTATTGCCCATTAAGAGCATATTTGTGCAAGAGCTGTGGTTTGCTGCCTTCGAATAGCATTTAGAACAGAGTCAACTGCAAATCTAGGCTTATCTAGTGACGTAATCTGCTAAAACGCAAATTTTGGGTAATTTTGAAACAGTGAATTTCGTGGGCCAAGAAATTATTCTCACTGTCATTTTTACCTTCTGGTAGAAGGATGCGATGACTTTCACCTTAGAAACCCGTTTCTATTTCATATTCATTTTTTACTGTCGTGAGAAATTCCCTTCAACGCGGTCTTAAAGAAAACCCCACCTGTCGGCGCACTGGACTTTCTTTTCTGATGCAACTGCGAAGACAAAAGAATGCCGTCAGAAGCTAATCGCGAATCCTTGATAATGAATTTACATCGGCAATATCAACCTCCGCCTGTTTAGTGCAAAAAGAAACCGTTTCCTTTGGCAACAACTAGTAAAATATCCCACCTTATGACAAAAGATTCCCAATATTGAGAAAGTTGCAATTGCAACAGAATAAATGGTATTGACAGTTGCACAATTATTGCAACATGGTGGTAATAAATCGTGAAGGGTGTGAGAGGGGAGTTTGCCGGGAACCAATCGCTTGTCGACACCAATCGAACCCTATTAAGGGGGCGGTAGTGGAAACATACAGCGCCGTTTTAGTGCGGCGGTCGAAGGTTGAACCGTCTTATTTATGAATAACCATGTATTTTTAATAAAATTAGGCGTCAAGGACAAGCTGATCATGGTTCGTTGCCAAAACCTACACTCTTTCAAAAGTATTGTCCAGCACAATGCTTTTGTACACCCGGTGCGTCCGTGCGCATAGGCCTATTTTAATGACAATAAGGAGGTTACTTTAATAGCCCGCGTATTTCGAAAAGCGTAGGCGTGTTTAGGCCAAAATATGAAAATTTTGGGAAGACTTTTCTCGTCCATCAGGCATCGCACTTCAGTGGTTTCTTTTCATTTGGCAGCAGTATATTTGTGCGCAGGGCGCGACGTTGAGATTTTTTCACTATTCAACAGGATTCGGGAGATATTCAAAAAGTTCATTTTTGACCAATTTTTGGCACAAATTACATAATTATCATTACTAAGAATTAGAATTTGCAAATTATCTCAACGTCGGCACCTGCACATATGTATTCCCCAACATTTGGTGATAAAACGCCAGGTCCCAGTCGCGTTGTTGCCGAGAAATCTATGACGAAAAAGTCAAATGGGGGGTCTCATTGTTTGCTTAATTAGCTGATTAATGAAAGATGAAAGCACATCGTTTACAATTCAGATGTGTAGAACAAGAGTAGCAATTTCATAGAAATACATGAAATCGATGCTACCTTTTTGCTTGAAGAAAATATGAATTGTTTTCAGTCGCCATTTGCAGTGCGCTTTCTTATGGCTACCGCCCCCTTAACCTCATGTTATTGCGCCTTGTAAGGATCGCATAGAGGATGCAAATACCCACTGTGCGATATTGTCCACGGGTCTTGATTGAATTGTCGCATAAACCACTCGGATCATAATGAATTTATTGTCTCTATTGTGTTGATCGAATCAATTATGTTTGACCGCGAGACAGCAGAATGCAGCGCCTCCTAGAGGCCGCAGGTGAAACTAGTGACAGCGGCTTGAAAATAAACCCCATTGACGCTCTGGCTTAAAGGGGCACGGTATGCGGTCTCTTACCGGTATTTTGACTGCCGACGTAGAGGGAGCCCCTAACGGCAGCAATACGAACTAAAAAAACATCAAAAATGTACGTAAATGAGTCTTTTCTAGAGTTTCAGATTGTAAAGTTCCAGCCTGAAGAAGACCCCGGTTAGGGTCGAAAATTTGCAAATTTCTGGAAATTGACTTTATATTTATCATCAAAAATGTACGTAGTACATCAGGTCCATTCGCCGACAAGGTTGTTTCTCCCTGGTGTTGGAGAGTGGCACACACACAACGGCGATGGCGACGCCGGCTGTCGGACGCCCGGCTATGCCGGCGTGTATCCTCTGTATAATGATATAGGACTGACCCTAAGGATGACCTTTCCCATCAGCCAATCATTCTACTCGTTAGTGATTAATATGTACCGGTATTCTGATTGGTCCCGATGACTTGGCACTCGACACTGGTGTTGAACCCGCTTGACTTACAGTATATCCCGACCTGGCGGCGCTGCGAGCGATTGTACCAAAGTGGAGCAAAGCAATGAAAACATGGCGTCACGACGACCTTGACGCAGTGCAACATGGACGTGGAAGAAAGATGTACAAGTAGGCCTACACTACCGCTCACAGCGCCTCCAAGCGGCAATAGTTTGAAATTTCGTCATTCCGACGATGTGTAGGCTACCAAAACGACGGGACGGCATTAGAAATTTGGCACTGACCGGTGATTGGCTACTTTAAGATGACGTATAACAGTCACATGACAAAGGGTAGCCAATCACATTGTGGAATGCCCACGTGATGTACATGTATGCGTGCACCACGTAGAGTGATCAAATGACAGGCAAATAACTTTTTACATGTTTTTTGGGCGAGGAGCTGAAAGCAGTGGACTTAATCAAGTTGTAGAATTCTTCTTTAATCACAAAACCAATACCCTACTCTCCTCACTGGCCAGTTGATTTAGCCGAATAGTTATCGGAATAGCATTATTTAAATTACGGGCAGACCACATTACATGCCATGTTGAAGAGGCCATCTGCTGAACTCAATCAAGTAGGCAAAAAACATGCACGTCCATTCTTTTCATTCTTCTTCCAATAACTGCAAAAAATGCTTGCCTCATTTTCCAGAAAGAAATGTTCCTTCCAAAAAAAANAATTAGTGGCCTGAAAAAGGTCAAAACAGAAAATTGAATAATTTTTGCTGTTTTCCTCTGAAATTCAAAAATCGGGGCTGGAACGGCCTTAGAGGAAGTTTTTTCCAGATCATATTCGAAATCAGATTGACCATCGATCCACGCACAAAAAAGAAATCGCTCGTGAAAATTTGTGAGAAAGTCCGCAACTTTCCCCGCAAGCCCTTTGTTATGGTAATGAAGAACGCGTGTGGAGTTGGTCACGTTCGGATAAAGCCTGTTAAAAAATCATCGACGACAGAGCTATTGTCAGGGAACGGCGTGGCCTAATGGAAAGGCGTCGAAAGAGGTATTGCGCAATACCACCCAGGGCCTAACATGCCTAAGAACTATATTGAAACAGGCTATGATTGTGACCGACTGCGGTTGAGGCTATGAATAAATTCATTCAAATCATTTCCATATTCAGCGGGAAAATACGCCGGGCTTGTCTCCACCGCCACCTTAAGTTTGTCCATGAGTCGAACGCCACCGGTAAAGACTTCGTCAGAATGGGAGTTAACTGTTCTAAGGTAATGCCGTCATCAGTAAACGGATACCACCCAACCAATTTGGTTTAATTACAGTGCTACTTTAAGGTAATGAACAGTAACACTGAACCAATAACTTGAGTTTCTTGCTAATTGATGTGCACGACTTTCCTGTGTAGCCTCACACGCCCGTAATCATCGTTTCCTCTTCCGGATCTCCATTCGTAACACTTCGGGTCTTTCCGTCATTATTCAGTAAACTTCGGAAATGTGGCACGGTTTCGAGCTCTAGTTGAGGCCGAATCTCATGCGCGTACTCGTAGGTAGAGATACAGATTAGTTCCAAATCTCACCGCCAGGAGCAAATACTGAGAGAGGTAGCGTCTGTCGTCCATCATCACGTGATCGCCGAAGCAGCCAATGAAAGCTCGTTGATTGGTTGAAAAGCATTGATTGCTCTTTTGTTGAATAATGAGAACGACCAACGAACGCGGTTTTCATCGGCTGCTTTTCGGACGATCATGTGATTTTGAACGACAGGCGTTTCCGATCTCAGTAGGCCTATCTAATCCTACTGGAGCGATCTCGAACCAATCTAGGCCTACTGCATTCTCGGCTGGGCCTAGTTTCAAAATAAAACGCAGGTATTTATTTCACAGGTCTTGTTTTCTTCAAACTCTCACAAATGCTGGACATCTCACACTTCAAAGTGGGTTGGTTCTAAACCTGGCACTGGCACTGGCATTGGGGCATCATATTATGGTCAGAAATCATGAAAAATGGTATATTTACCTAACAGTTATTATTTTGGCAGATAATAAGATAATAGCGCCAACCAGTTTATCATGGATCAATTATGTTCAAAAATCTTTAAAAAACTATTTAAAAAAAATTAATTTTTTTGTCAACAATAAAAAATTGATCCATGTTAAACTGGTTGGTCCTATTTTCTTCCAAAATAATAACTGTTACGTATATATACATTTTTTTTTCATGATTTGTGGCCATAATATGATACCAGTGCCAGTGCCAGTGCCAGGTTTAGAACCAACCCCTTCAAAGTAGACTCCAACGCGTTGACGATAGCGCCGTTTACCATGGAGGTCAGTATAAGGCATGACACGACTGTTCAATCGACCGATTTAACAGTAAATGCTGAAAGTGGAAGATACCACCAAACAGTGACGGAGTTGCTAGCGTTACTGATCGTCAATGGGCGCATCTCTAACGAAGTGCGCTCGTCCGGTGTTAACCTTGATTAATGAGGTACGCTGACCGGTGTAACAGACCAGAAAGACGTACAAATATCTCGGGAATGGGGCTACTTTATCATTACATGTCACTACTGGGCCAGTGCGAGCAAGTTCACACACAGCGTTAATCACTGCAGCCCGAAAATATCGAGTTGATTCACCAAGAAGTTACTTATGGAGCGGGAATGCAAAATCCAAGATGGCCACCGAGCGGCCATATTGGAACTCGGACAACGACCAAACACTTCGTAGTCTGCAGTAATTACCTATCGACTGCATTGAGTATCCACATCTATCGATACAGGCATTTACAGGGGGAGGGTGTATCGTGTGGTTCATACCCTTTGTTGAGGCCTGCTTGTGTGACGTGTACGATTTGGTTATTGTAGGCTAAATATCAACCCAGTTCAACCTCACCCCTGTTGCGGCCCCACGAAATGTACGGGGCTGTTTAGATTGTACAGCCAGCATAGGAAGATGGTATTGGCGAGTACTATGTCCTCCTATAGCCTAGGTTAACGAAATGCGCTATTCGAAAAAAAAAATTGTCTGTTCTAACAAGAACCATTCAAAGTCTTCATTGTTTTCTAACACATTCATTGCTATCAGGTTTGAATGGGTAGGAAAAAAGACATCTCGCTGGATATATGTGTATGAATACTTCTTTTGTTCATGAAAACAATGATAATGTGATTGAAATCAGCGACTATCTGAATACCAACCAAGTTCGATTACGGCCTTGAGATTTGCGATGAGAAGTGGTTGATATTGAGGCTGTTGAGTCAGCGTGCCTGTTGCAGTTTCAGTTTTCACCTGCAAGTTGTGAAGGCATCGTTCAATGGATCTTAGTGAGATCGGGGGTTTCAGCCCGTCAAGTACGAGCCGGGTACTTCTGATATATAGGCTAACATAAAGTGCAGTTGGTATGACAGGAAGAAACATCATACACGCGCTGTTCATGTTGTTTGCCTATGAGATAGATCATACCGACGATGCCATAAATCTTTCGGCGAAGTCCGCGACACAATGCGGGAATTTCTGCATCTTGAGCCAAGGGTGCGTGGCATATCTGTTCCATTCAGGCTCAAATGGTAAACATGGTGATAGGTGCAGCCTCATCAACAGTGATCACTTCAAGTGCAAATCAAAAACGAGTTACAGGGTACATCTGTGGATCAAGCAGGTATCAAGTCGGCCACACATATCGCAATCACTTGCATTTTTCGACTCGAGGTCAGGGTGCAATGAAGGCGGTCTGTGCAGCCAGCATTTCGGCACAGGCTTACCCACACTTGAGAAACAAGCAATGCTCCGAGAACGCGAGCCCGTCCCCGCTTCACTCGTCCGAAGTAGTTCCTTGCTTGATATGCCTCCAACCACTGACATGACCGCAAATGCAGGAGCAGTAATAGGTGGCACATTAAGCAATGTTAACACACCCAAGCAGTGCAGTAATTTCACAGGACTTCGTGAATTCTGTAATAATGCTGGAAGTCGGCTCAATAAAGTCACACTTAGAAGCTTTGTTTTGCCTCGAAATTCGGCATGATAATAGAGGATACCATATCCTGATGCAACGGGTGATTTAATTTGTGAAGAGAACTTGGTTGTGGTCGCAATTTTACTTTTTCTAGCAGTCCGTTCGATTACTTTCTAAATTCTCCCTACTGCATCCCTTGGGTGCACCTATTCCACCAGGGCCGCACTGTAAAAACGAATGGGCTCGAGAGACCCATGATTTTGTCCACTACCTGGACACATGGGTTTGAAATGTGCTCAATGGAGAATGGGTCCATGGTGCCCAGAATATTTGTTCTTCGAGCCTGAAACGGACAGGTCTATAGGTTCCAGTAACCCATAATGAGAGTTTCATAGGTCACTTTTGCCCATCTACGAATGCTACCGTGGGGTGCTGGCACCCATGAGCAGCATGAGCAGCAATAGTAGATGGGCCAAAGTGACCTGTGAAACTGGTCATTATGGGTTACTGGAACCTAAGGACCTCCTCGTTTCAGGCTCGAAGAACAAATATTCTGGGTACCATGGACCCATTCTCATCTCAAACCCACGTGTCCAGGTAGTGGACAAAATCATGGGTCTCTCGGGCCCATTGGTTTTTACAGTGCGTGCATTCCAACCTCGGCAACTCACAATCGCCGATCGCCACGGGTACTTGCTAGTAACGTAATAATTCTACATATATACTCTTTTGTTTCAAGTGTCTCGTATACCATAAAGACTGAACGGCGGCAGTGACCGTCAAACCTCATAGGCAGCCAAACCTTCGTTAGGCGCTGGAAAGAAGCTGTAGGCCTACTCGAGGATGACTGAAATCGAAGGGAAGTTTGGAAATGGGGGCTTGAAGAACACACTCTGTCGCCACAGAAGGGCACTGTGCGTTTCTGACGAACCTTCTTACACCTTGACTTAACGGGAAGCAGTGCGCTCTTTGAGAACCAGGGTGTGATAAACCGGACACTATCAAACTACAACCTTAGAATAATCGGGAGCCGCTGGTGTCACACGATAGTGAGGTAGTCCAACATCCAGAGCGACACCAAGCGGCAACCAATGACTCGTCATGTAGTGGATGGGGAAAAGCTGATAGAGAAACGCAACCAAAACGTCTCCACACGCTTCTTCGGAACCCGCACAAGAAATCGCAACGCCACAGCTGATTTCTCTATGGAATTGTGATTTCACGCGCAGGTTTTATAGGCCTGGCATTGTTTCGTCAGCTTGGTTTTCCAGAATATTTACAAACCAAATGACTGGACACTAGACTTGCATCCACAGCCGCCGAAACTTGCACTCGCCTATTATTCAATCTACTACCACACCGCACTTGATGCTCTTTTTATTTTAACGAGCTATGCAGCGCCGTTATCTGTGATGAGGAAGAACGTTTATGTGTACTTTTTCCGCAGTACAAAAGTCCACATTTTCCGCGGCCTTGAATTTTTATTTGACGTGGTTGGAGAATATAAAAAGTTCGTTGTGTACCGTACGTTGATAAGGCCGGCTGCATATTCCTTTACTGACCAATCAGGAACGACGACCAGTCGGCGTCATCGGGAATTGAAACCTACAGATTGGTGGAAAATACGGCATTTGTTGGGTTACGGACAATGCAGAAAACACCTACAGAATCATCGTTTTGGACATCAATTCTTTTCCACCTACTTTATAACCTGGGTTGTATTTTTTCCCCCATTCGTCTCATGTTATCCTAGCGTAATGTATTTTGTCAGTGAGATATCAGACGTGGGATTTTCACTGAAGGACACTTTTGTTCGAAAGATCAGTTCGTACAATTTCAGGATTCGGACGAACGTTTCCAAAAAGAATATTAAGGAATATATATGGTCTATGATGAAATGGGACACGCAAGGGGACTTTCTTCTCATTGCCCCCATAGATAATTCAAATCATATCGGCCTCTCTCGATTCTATAAAAAAAGCCAGTTCAGAGAACACACAAGACTTGTATTAGGAAAAAAGGACAAATTATTCAATCTACACATACACGTACTCACTGCAGATGTTGTTGTCGTTCATAACTTAATATACTTCATTTCCGGTTCAGGTCTTACTTGCGGAGTCAATGCGTCAACGACGGGCATTTACCGAAAGTATGAACTCGACAATAAAGTTGACGTCAAACATCAACTTTTTGTTGACAAGCGAAACAGGCTGATCATTTTCCCAAAACTGCTGGATAAACCACTTCAGGCGAAAGTTTTGTTAAAGATTTGAAAGGGGGCGATTATATTTTAACTAAGTCAGCCTCAAAATCTTCGTCATTTTGTTTTATCCCTCGGAAATTTTTCCAAGTCTTCAGATGAGTTTTCACAAAATGAGGACCACAACCTACTGCCTCAATAGGTGTCACTAGTGGTTAAAACTATTGAAATGAGGGCTTACCCCGGTCCTGATCAATTTCCCAAACAAAAAGCGTCCATTGTGTAGGACCTGGTTACGATGTGCTGCCCCCTATCATTTGATTTGAATCACGTGTGTTTGACTTTCCAGAACATTTTCCTGTCCAGTTCCTGGGAGCTGCGCTATGATCCCGAACCACCGAAATTGACCATCCGCCGTTATGACACGTTTTATCATAGTAAACTTGACGCCGTTGTCATTTTAATAACCCCTGATGGAGGACTGAAGGAAAATGTTTATATTTGCTTTTTCAACAGCACAAAAGTTGAAAAGTTTCGATTGAATGTAAACGTCCATGACTGTTCAACGCTTGGAGAATACAAAGAATTTCTTGTCTTCAGCGGCCCTGATGGTGTCTACACTGAGTGTATAGTAACAGATAAATCAGGCCTAAGTAGAAGGATTCTGAAACCAAACGATGAGGGGAGAATAACGAACGTACTTCTCAAGGAAGGGTGTAAAGGAGATATCAGGCATCGCAAGAAATTAAGAGAACGTTCGATCATGAATGTTTATTATCGCGAAGGATATCAGGTCTTTTCTAACTATGTTGTCACTTACGTGAAAATTTACAAGCCATCAGAAAGTAATGTACACTGCCCAAATGTATTCTACTTTCTACATGACATTTTAGATATGGGATTCTCACTGAAAGCAAGGTACATTCGGAAGCTTTACTCGTATGATTACAATTCTCACTTTACTCGTGTCAATTATTATTACTGTTCCATGTCGAAATGGGACCCGGGGGGCGACTTTCTCATCTTGCTCCCATACTTGCCAAATCCGACAAGATTCGTACTCCTCCGATTCCACAAGGAAAGCCTGTTCACAAAACACACAAAAATACAATTTTTCGCTCGGCGACCGTTCTCTCGACGAAGGTATATACTTGACGCTAACAATATTTTGAGTGGGTACAGAGTCTATTCAATCGCTTCCAATGGTCAAACAATATGCAGAGAGGAAGGCACTCCTCTCGCGACTGACCATTGCCGTGTGATCAAAATTCAAAAACATGTTTATATATGGAAACGGCTTTTTGTGGATAAAAGGAATCAGTTAATTATTTGGCCCGAAGCCGCGCAGAAACCACTGATCGCTAAGGTGTATACCCCGACTTGGCAGATGAAAACCAGCGCAAAGGCGATGTCAACAAACAAAGTCTGGCATAACTTGCAAAGATGTGGTTATCATTAAAGAAGCAGAGTATGGGATCTCGGATGCGTTACTAGTATTTGACTGCCGACGTAGAGGGAGCCACCTAGCGGCAGCTGTTGCCGAGTGCATATTGTGTACGTTGTGAACCCTTTTGCACTTAGGCCTAACCCTTTGTGTCTATGGTGTCAGTTACGATAAATTATTAGAGCAGCGTCAGCTGACGTGTTATGTCCTTGTCAACCTTGGTCGTGTCAGTTCGCGTTTGTTAACGTGGTCAGTTGTAAAGTTGTTTATTGGAATTTGGTGTTGTTTGTAGAAACTTGCCGGTGTCATGTACGTTACGTTATGAAATAGTTGTAACTTTCCTCTTACCCTATCCTATAAATTGGTTGGGAAATAAATAATCATCGCATATGCCATACACTCGTGTTTTCGTCAGGTCGTTTCCCCGCCAGTGTTTTGTCCGTCGATACCCCGGTACGAGCAGAGTGCGGCTGTACGGAGCAGTCCGCCCAAGGCCTTCGTGACAGGCCTAACTCAACTTAGCCGTGCTGTTGCCCTTCATGGCTAAATTGTCCCGCCAGTCGTAATCGTGGACAGCAGCAACACAAACTGCAAAAATGCACTAAAAATGTAAATCGCGTCAATTCGCCGACAACGTAGTTAGTCCCTGGGTTGGAGAGTGGCGCGGTGGCGCCGGCTGTCGAGAAAAAGTGACAATACCGTTTTAAATATCCTTTTTATGCCGTGTCTGTACCGACCTTCGTGCACAGACCTTCGTGTGTGGTATTACACATACCCCGATGCAGACACAGACCTGTTGGGCAGCGCAAACGCCGTACTCTACCCCTCGTCGCGAATTTAAAATGACGAGGGCGACGTGCGGCGCTTTAGAAAATCCCTTCACTTCGCAGCTTACGACGACAAAAGAGAGAAGATTTCCAAAAAGGAATGGACGTGTATAATTCGTAGACTTTCTCATTATTTCCTCGAGTAAGTGACAACCCCCCCCCCCGC
>NMRB01002254.1:63014-98750 GCA_002633025.1 Notospermus geniculatus
CATTAGGCTCTTGAAAGAAGCTGTGCTCGACGATGACTGAAATCGAAGGGAAGTTTGGAAATGGTGGCATGAAGAAAACGCTCTGTCGCCAGAGAAGGGCACTGTGCGTTTTGATAACGGCTCAACAACCTCGTATGGCGAACCGTCTTACACAGGGTTTAAGATATCCGGGTGCTATATGAACTAGGCCTACCTTGAAATAATGGAGTAACACCTTGAACCTGTACCTTAAAGGCCGCCGTACACGATACATTTTTTTCCTACGAAATATTTTGTAGGAGTTTATTTTACCGTGTATGACGGGAAACATCGTCCCATTTTTGTCCAGAAATAGGTTCTGTCCCATTTTTCTTGTACAATAAAATGCTACAGGAAATAATTCCTATCGTGTACGCCGTGGTAGCAGATTATTGTACAACTGACGCTTTGTGCCCCTTTGTCCGCATGTGATAGGTCAATCCTACAAAAAAATATGATCCCGTGACCGGGTCATATTTTTCGTCACACACAGTAACAGTTACGCTGCAACGTAATATTTCCAAGGGAATAAATGGGATCATCTTCCAAAAAAATTGGATGAGAAATCGTACGAAATATTTCGTAGCAAAAGATGTAGTGTACGGCGGCCTTTAGCCGGAAGCATTGAAATGCAAATGCAACTTCAGAATGAATCGGGAGCCGCTGGTGTCGCACGACGGTTGTGAGGTAGTCCAACATCCTGAGCGACACCAAGCGGCAACCAATGACACGTCATCTGTAGTGGATGGGGAAAGCTGATAGAGAAACGCAACCTAAAAGGTCTCCACACGCTTCTTTGGATTATGGCGCAATTTTCGGATGCGCCTGAAATGCGGCAATTTTCGGATCCGCCTGGAACGCGGCAATTTTCAGATCCGCAGCGCGAAACGCGCGGCTGTGTGCAGGCTGCTCGGGGGTGAACGGCGATTCTTCCTTGACCCTCCTCGTCAGCAAAGGCATATCATCCGGTGCCGAATCTGTGCGAAAGGCTAAATATCACCAAGCCAGCAATTTAGGCCCGTTTTGCGGGTATTTCCCGTATTTTCAATGCCTGTCACACTCCTGTCTCTTAGCATCAAGGATAAACACGAGAAGACCCGTGGAACCAGCACAAGAAATCGCAACGCCACCGCAGATTTCTCTGGAATTGTGATTTCACGCGCAGGTTTTATAGGCCTGGCATTGTTTGTCAGATTGGTTTTACAGAACATTTACAAACCAGATGATTGGACACTAGACTTTCAGCCGCCAAAACTTACACTCGCCTATTATTCAATCTACTACCACACCGCACTTGATGCTCTTTTTATCTTACCGAACTACGCAGCGCCGTTATCTGTGATGAGGAAGAACGTTTATGTGTACTTTTTCCGCAGTACAAAAGTCAACTTTTTCCGCCTTGATTCATTACTTGAGGTGGTTGGAGAATATAAAAAGTTCGTTGTGTACATTGAGGTGCCTTTCGGGGGTAAATATTCCTTTACTGACCGATCAGGAATGACTCATCGGAAATTAAAACCTACACATTGGTGGACAATAAGGCATTTGTTGGGTTATGGGCAATGCAGAGGCTTCCGGAATAGCCGTTTTGGCTATAGATTCTTCTCTACATACATTTTAACCTGGGTTGTAATTTTTTCCCCGTTCGTTTCATGTTATCCTAACGTAATATATTTTCTCAGTGAAATATTAGACTTAGGATTTTCACTAAAAGACACTTTTTTTCGAAAGCTCACTTCGTACAATTTCAGGTTTCGGACGAACGTTTCCGGAAAGAAATACAATAAAATGTATATAGGGTCTATGATGAAATTTGACGCGCAAGGGGACTTTCTTCTCATTGCCCCCATAGGTAATTCAAATCGTATCGGCCTCATTCGATTCTATAAAAAAAGCCAGTTCAGAGAACACACAAGACTTGTATTAGGAAAAACGGACAAGTTATTCAATCTGCACATACACGTACTCACTGCAGATGCTGTTGTCGTTCATAACGTCATCTACTTCATTTCTGGTTCAGGTCTAACTTGCGGAGTCAATGTGTCAACGACGGGCATTTACTATAAGTACATGTATGAACTCGACAAAAAAGTTGACGTCAAACATCAACTTTTTGTTGACAAGCGAAACAGGCTGATCATTTTCCCAAAACTGCTGGATAAACCACTTCAGGCGAAAGTTTTGTCAAAGATTTGAGAAGGGGCGATTATCTTTTAGCTAATTCAACCTCAAAATCTTCACTTTGTATTAACCCTTGGAATTTTTCCAAGTCTTCAGATGAGTTTTCACAAAATGAGGACCATAACTCACTGCCTCAACAGGTGTCACTAGTGGTTAAAACTATTGAAATGAAAGGGACATCCAGGTCCTGATCACTTTCCCACACAAAGGGCGTCCATTGTGTAGGACCTACCCTCTACCGCAGTTATGTCCACCACTACATGTGTAGGCCTATGTATCAAAAGAAAAATTTGACTTGGTTCAATTTGAATCACGTTGAATTGCATGTGTTTGACTTTCCAGAACATTTACCTGTCCAGTTCCTGGGAGCTGCGGTATAACCCCGAACCACCAAAATTCACCATCAACCACTATGAAATTTTTTATCATAGTAAACTTGACGCCGTTGTCATTTTAACACCCACTAGAGTAATACTGCAGAAAAATGTATATACAGTAAGCTCGAGTTTAAACCACCGGTTCATTATGTCCAAAAGCACACCCACAATCCGAAATGGGCGTGAATAAAACATAACAAGTATTACACTGAATGGCTGGAATCGCCTGTCCAATCACAACCCCGTGACGGAATGGATAGCTGGTTAAGGCCTACGGTGAAACTGACCCTTCTGTGGGTGTGCTTATGGACATAATGAACCGGTGGTTTAAACTCGAGCTTACTGTATTTGCTTTTTCAACAGAACAAAAGTTGAAAAAATTCAATTGAATGTAAAATTCTTTGGATGTTCGACGCTTGGAGAATACAAAGAGTTTCTTGTCTTCAGCGGCCTTAATCGAGTGTACACTGAGTGTATAGTAACAGATAAATCAGGCTTAAGTAGAAGGACACTGAAACCAAACGACGAGGGGAGAATAACGAACGTACTTCTCAAGGAAGGGTGTAAAGGAGATATCAGGCATCGCAAGAAATTATACGAACGCTCGATCCTGAATTTTTGGTATCGCGAAGGATATCAGGTCTTTTCTACCTATAGTGTCACTTATGTGGTATGTAACAAGCCACGAATAAATATACCCTGCCCAAATGTATTCTACTTTTTGCATGAAATTTTAGACATGGGATTCTCACTGAAAGCAAGGTACATTCGGAAGTTATACTCGTATGATTACAATTCTCACTTTACTCGTGTCAGTACGTATTACTGTTCCATGTCGAAATGGGACCCGGGGGGCGACTTTCTCATCTTGCGCCCATATTCGACAAAACCTACGAGACTGGTATTCCTCCGATTCCACAAGGAAAGCCTGTTCACAAAACACACAAAAATACAATTTTTAGCTCGGCAACCGTTCTCTGGACCAAGGTTTATACTTGACGCTAACAATATTGTGAGTGGGCACACAGTCTATTCAATCGCTTCCAATGGTCAAACAATATGCAAAGAGGAAGACTCTCCTCTTGCAAATGACCATTGCCGTGTGATCAAAATTGATAAACATGTTTACACACAAAAACAACTTTTTGTGGATAAAAGGAATCAGTTAATTATTTGGCCCGAAGCCGCGCAGAAACCACTGATCGCTAAGGTGTATACCCCGACTTGGCAGATGAAAGCCAGCGCAAAGGCGATGTCAACAAACAAAGTCTGGCATAACTTGCAAAGATGTGGTTATCATTAAAGGAGCAGAGTATGGGATCTCGGATGCGTTATTTGACTGCCGGCGTAGAGGGAGCCACCTACCGGCAGCAACACGAACTACAAAAATGCATTATAAAATGTACGTCGTAAATCGGGTCAATTCGCCGACAACGAGTTAGTCCCTGGATTGGAGAGTGGCGCGGTGGCGCCGGCTGTCGAGAAAAAGTGGCAATACCGTGATCCTTGAAAATATCCTTTTTATGCCGTATCTTCACCGACCTTCGTGTAGACCTTCGTGTGTGGTATTACACGTACTCCCAATGCAGACACAGACCTGTTGGGCAGCGCAAACGCCATACTCTACCCCTCATCGCGAATTTAATGACGAGGGCGACGTGCGGCGCTTTAGAAAATCCCTTCACTTCGCAGCTTACGACGAATGCGAGAAGAGTTCCAAAAAGAAATGGGGCCGTATTCTACAGGGTGGGCCAGAGAAAGTGTCCCTCGAACAATAGGGAAACAATAGAAATGCTATTGTTCGAGGGACACTTTCTCTGGCACACCCTGTAGAAGCATCCTTAACTCCTAGGTTTACCTTTAGCTATTGTTTGCAGGGCAGAATACAAAAGCTTAAAGTGGACCTTAGAGTTAAGGAGGCTTCTGGAATACGGGCCATGGACGTGTATAATTCGTAGACTTTCTCATTTCCTCGAGTAAGTGACAAAATCCCCCCCCCCCTCCCGCAGCCNCAGAGCCCAAAACTGCTGATAGCAATGGATGGAAATCTTTCTAGGAGAAAGAAGACACCAAGATATTTGATTCGATCCAGTGGTTTCAGCTCCAGACCCTATTTTGTAAAGCCTGGTCGATGCTAAGAAGAGAGCACTGAATTAACGGGTAGACGTTGGCGTTAGCGTTTCGGGGGCTTTGCTGAAACTCTCTATTGCACTGGAAAACCCCGTTTTATTTGATGCAGACGCAGTTCACAGAAGCGAATCATCTGGAATCTATTCGGGAGTCAGAATGCTGTCTTAAAGAAATACGGTATTCGATCT
Organism: Notospermus geniculatus; assembly: GCA_002633025.1. Taxonomy (NCBI): domain Eukaryota; kingdom Metazoa; phylum Nemertea; class Pilidiophora; order Heteronemertea; family Lineidae; genus Notospermus; species Notospermus geniculatus. The sequence continues at coordinate 67,909 of NMRB01002254.1, forward strand.
CTTACCGGTATTCTTGACTGCCGACGTAGAGGGACCACCTAGCGGCAGCAATACGAACTATAAAAACACTACAAAATGTATGTAGTACATCGGGTCCATTCGCCGACAACGTAGTTATACTCCAGTGACAAATGTGTCTAGGTTGCTAGAAAGTTGGCAAGCTATCTGTCCAACCTAGTGTAGCTGGTCCTACCGGTATTTTCGCTTTAAATATTAAAGGAGCACGGTATTGCCACTTTTTCTCGACAGCCGGTGCCACTCTCCAACCCAGGGACCAACGACGTATTGGCGAGTTGACCCGATTTCCTACGTACATTTTGTAATGCATTTTTGTACTTCGTATTACTGCCGCTAGGTGGCTCCCTCTACGTCGGCAGTCAAATAACGCATTTGAGATCCAATACCGTGCTCCTTTAAGCAGATCACTGCATCTGTCGCTGGAGGAGTTAGTCGCTGGGGTTGGAGTGAGGCGCGCATGGCGATGGTGGCGACGGCTGTCGAGAAAAAGTGGCAACACCGCCCTCCTTTAACCTTCCTATCCTCGCTCAGTGACACTGATTCCAATAGGAGCAGTCAGCCGCGCATATTGCTACCAGATGGCAGCACAGTCTTAGCGGACCAAATGTACAGGAAATCTATTGTGATCGCTGCTCGATCGATAATGATTGGGTCCGCTAGATGCATTGAATTGGGCCCTAGTGACACCTAGTGGTCAACTCGCTGACAGCTCCTATTATCTTCGCCACCTCCTCTCAAATCGCATCTCTTCTTATTTCAGATTGCCGAACACAGATTATCGACATGTACAACCACGTCAGCCAGATTTCCAATTTCTGCAATTGACAATCCCACCATCGGCAGCAAACATAACGAGAAATGAATTATACTCGATAATCCTGTCAGTTTGTAAGTATGATGGGTATTGGGTGATGGCGTCATCTGCCTGTTCCCAGTCCCATCGGGTGGATGGATTCGTCGAGTGTGGGAGACGTGAAGAACCAAGAGGCGATCGAATTCGGTTAAGGGCGGCGCACACGAGCGACTAAATCTGGGCGACCGCCGACGAGACTGGTGGTGCGACTAGACATCAGCCAATCAGAAGCGCCAAATCTTGTCGCTTTGGCGGTCGGAAGCCAAGTCGGCCGACAAATCGGTCAAAATTGTCGCTCGTGTGCGCCGCCCTTTAATCATCGCTCTTAAGAAAACTTCGTCACTCGACGATGAACCCGCTTGACTTTTTATCCCGACAGGGCGGCGCTGCAAGCGGTTGTACCAAAGACGGTAAAAAAAGAGCAAACCACAATCTCGCTAGCCCAGAGGTACGGCGTTCCGTGTTTTCGGTGTCGCCGTTCCGGCTGAAATAGTTTCCAATTTAGAAGCAACCAAATCGACGGGCCAATCAGCTTCGTCGAATTTGACCACGTGATTTTGTGAAGTAAACATAACCATGTGCTTCCATGATATAATAGAGGGAACTAGATTTTACCGCTGAAGGGCAGCATTGCCGAGTTGGCCAAATCCCAGCGGTGTAGTCAAGCTGTTTACACAAGTATACTCCGCATTTTTTCTTGTGAAGAATTTGACGGATCCACGGACAAAAGGATAACTCAGGCAACAGGATGCTGACATCGATAAAGTGCATCTGTTGCCTTCAATGCAAGCCATGATGTCGGCATTTTCCTTTTTTTCCCGGCATTTTCCCTTTTTTCGGCGATTCAGTACGGCTATTCAAACATGTACGTGCTAAGCACAACAATCATCGGTTGCCCTCTTTGCATACCTCAGAACGGAATCCAGCACAATTAATACAAGGGACGAAGAAACCGACTGCTGGCTTGCCTAGGGCACTGAATCTTCCTCACCTTAAGTTACGTGGAAAGACGACAGCTCATTAGCGCTGTACTTTTTACCAATAAGGCTAGAGAACAATAGACAGTTGCTAACCGCCGACGGTCTTTCTAAAAGGCAATGGTTTTAAATGGCATCAGACCAATCAGGTAGCCGTTCGAGGTACAGCGATTGCGCCTCCTCCAATCTTTGCAAAGTCGCACACAAATACATGTATACTTGTACACCCTTAATCAAAAGTAAATGCACAGCTAATAAACTTAAATATTTCCCAAAATCTTCAGCGGATCAGCCTTTGCTTTTTACGGCAATTACTTAGGGCATCAAGACACATTTTGAGACCAAAAATATCATGAACTTGCATGAGTTGTATTTTTGACAAAAGTTTGAAATTTCCGTAAAAAAGTGTGATTTTGAATCGCATATTTTTTAGAAGTGAAACCAACGTCACTTTAAAGCCTGTTTGTTTCCCAGCAAAATTATTTTTTCAGGTTTAAAAAATTCCGTGGTGAACAGAAGTTACAGAGCATTTTCCAAAATGAATTTCGTTCGGTTTTCCAGTCAAGTCAGGGCTATTCCTTCCGTCTCACTTAGATCTACCCAGCCTGCTGAATATTGTGAATAGGCCTATTCATGGCCTAGTCAACAATAGTTACTCCTGATGACACCCCATCGACTAATCCAAGGCCAGGTGGTCTTTTGTGTGAGATGAGTGCCGGTGTCACCTTTCTTAATTCCTCCTTACAATTCCTTACCAATGAAGGGAGGAGAGCCTACGTAACCTCTTATGGAATTGACGCCATTTACTAACTTGACCTACGATGAATGGGACTTATTATTCCGTGAGCTTGGTCTTGGGACAATAAGGAAAGGTCGACTATAAAATAAGACTTGAACTGTTGACTGGAGTTTCGACTGAAACTTTCGAATAAATTCTTCATAATTACGACATGGAAGCTCCAATTGAAAATTTGAAAATTTATTCGTGTATAGAAACAGGAAAGCTTTAAAATGACGTTGGTTTCACTTCAAAAAAATATGCGATTGAAAATCGCACTTTTTTATAGAAATTTCGAACTTTTGTCAAAAATACAACTCATGCAAGTTCATGATATTTTTCGTCTCAAAATGTGTCTTGATGCCCTAAATTACTGCCGTGAAAAGCAAAGGTTGATCCACTGAAGATTTTGGGAAATATTTAAGTTTATTAGCTGTGCATTTACTTTTGATTAAGGGTGTACATGGGTTTGCGTATTTTTTGCGAAAATTATGCCATAGCTTGGATGGATTATGCCAGTGTGAAGGTGGAAAAAGGCCCCCTGGAATCAAAGTCCGGGGCTATTATTGTCCCAAAGGATTAAGCCTGTGTATTGAGGACGTCCATTCCTTGAACTTTCTCCCCTGACGCCTGGCTTGTAATTTGGAATTAGAATATGAGTATGACACCAGTTCGGCACTACTTCGGTTGGTCGCACAGTAGACCATGAAGCTATATTGCTGTGTGCATTTACAGTGTCTCAAACCAATGTTATATTATATTCAGCAACAAAATATGGAAAAACTGACGAAAATTTAAAGGGGCACGGTATGCGATCTCTTACCGGTATTTTGACTACCGACGTAGAGGAAACCACCTAGCGGCAGTAATACCAACTACCAAAAAACATTAGAAATGTATTACTTAGTACACCAGGTCCATTCGCCGACAACGTAGTTTCTCCCTGGTGTTGGAGAGTGGCGCGCACGGCGATGGTGGCGCCACTATCGAGAAAAAGTAGCAATATTTATACCGTGCTCCTTTAAGTGAAAGAACTTCCCCGGGTTTGTAGCGATCGTACGAACGAGTAACCTCGTAATTTCACCAACAAATATCCACGAATGTGTCACAAACACGCGGTGCTCACTGATTATGTCATCCAAACGTTTTATCTTTGAGGAGTTTGCATCGCGATTTCATACTCAAACTGCTAAAATAACAGACGATTTTGACAGTAATTATTCGGTAATCGAATCACGCTTCAATAAATGTTAAAAAGAACCGCTTGTCGCCTCCGATATGATTAATTTTCCCGATTTCTCTTGAGGAATTCTTCAATTATCTCGTTATTCACAATTGTGTTGTGTTACAAAGGCAATATAAAGGTGATGTCAATGTTTTATGATATTTGCAAACGTGCTTCGCGTCGCGTAGATTGGTTCCAGATCTCACCGCTAGGGCTGAGATCGGTATTGCCTGCCGTCCTTTATCACGTGATCGGCCAAAAATCAAGCTGATTGGTTGAATCTGTTCCGCTTCAATGATTACTTCCACCATTTTCCCACCGATTTTACGGCGTCTTCTAACCTCCTCTTCGTCTATCCAAGTATAGAGGTTCTTCATTGACGTCACAACGGTCACGTGACTTACAAAAAAATCGGCCATATTGGTCGTCAAATGGCCGGCGACGCCGTCGAAACTGTCACAAGATGACATTTTGACGTCACGATCTGTGTGTTGACGGTGTATTCATGCCGTGATGTCGCTTGACATTTTGACGGCCAATATGGCGGCATCGTGTCGTCATGGAAATGTGACGTCACGTGAAGAACCTCTGTATCTCACAAAATCAGTAAACCATCTGATCTCGTCGTTCCTTACTTTTGGCCCACTTGCCCATAATGTTTCCAACCTTTGGTAACATGCCTTTTTAAGCCGACACTACACATTAGGTGCTCAAATCACTTTCATAACACCATCAGGTATGTCTTGGCGACGATCTATCTGGCCTTCCACGTCACGTTAGTTGGATATCCTACTGTACACTTTATTGTACATGAAAGTGCAGGAATCACCGACAAGGATGATGAAACTGACTCTCATGTTACGGCCATCAAAAACACGGGGTACGTTCCCGGTAGCAGCCTTCGAGAGAGAATCTTATGATACAGTTCCCGTGGGTAGCCATCAACTTGTCGGGCGGCTGTTAGTCAAGTGATAGTATAATCACAGAGCATAACGGATCATTTAATACCCATTCCATTATAGCTGGCTTGCTTGGTGTAAGCTTATCGAAGGTTTCAATGGAAAATGGTCACAAAGATTTATTGCACTTTTTTCGGGAGTTGATATCAGTTCCGGTGAACTTGAATTACGGCAGCGAAAGTGAAACCAAGATTTATATGCGACCCTTTTTATTGCCGACAACTTGGACATCAATCACGAAAACTTTGAACCACTTTTTCCACTTATCTTATCGCTCTCTGTTTACTGGCTTAATGAAGTAAACTCAATCATAAGAAACCTGTCCACGGCATTACCACTCATCAGATCATGCAATTATACGGGTTATACCAAAATGATTTTTCAGTAGGCCTAACAGGGCAGCGTAGTTTGTTAGGTCAATGAGACCGAAGGGGTGAATGTCGTCCACTCTAAATCTTAACCCCTATCCCACAACCCTTGATACCTGACCTGTCCTACCCCTCACCCCTATAGTCTACTCTTAGTCCTAACCCTAACTCTTGCAACGGGCCGTGTGCACCAAGCGAAGATTATCGGGAACTGAGGTTGAGCCACAACTTTTCCATTGTCACATCATGCCCTGGCAAACCTGAACAATTGAAAAGTTGTGGCTCAACCTGAGTTCAAGATAATCTTCATTTGGTGCATACGGACCCTAACCTCTGATCTTATACGCAGCCGTTACCCTAGATACTGGGTACCCTTCCATAGGATTTTTTTTTAAATGTGTAACTGACCAATTTGTGGTTTGTGGTTAGGTTCCATTACAAGGTAAAATGAGTGCAAATATGACTGGACATTCTGAAAAGCACTTTAAATGGCAAGGATACATCCCCCCGTCTGACTGGTATTTCACTTAAATTGCATCAGTTTTTGTTGTTGGCAAATATTATCAAGATCATCAGCGATCACTCATGCACGATCATTGACGTTCTATTTGTTTATTTGATAGGACGCTCGTAAAATCTCCGACGCCCTCATAAAACAGCCCATCGAATTTTAATCTAGTTAAACTCGTACCAATTTAATTCAGATATTTTTCATTCCGCAATTACTCCATTAGAGTTTGACAGTCGCATCATTAGCGCCGATAGCATGCGGGTTTTGCTGGGTTTTAAAAATGTTGAATCGAAAGTTGAGAGACAAATACAGCATTTTGAGCTCTATTAGACAAATTTGGGCGAATTTGTGAATGGCAGGAGGAAACCGGCGTGTCCAGAGATATCAGAGTCGCCCTCTCTATCACAAGGAGGATGGTGCCAACCGGAGATCGACCTCCCAACTTCAGAGGTGACAAGCGCTCCACTGCGCCACTCACAGCCCCTCAAGCCGAATTTGCCTACTCTCTAGCTCATTGGTTAAGTACCCTCGTCTTAAATTCGTTGATCCAATGGAAAAGATGCTCAATAGACTATAGTCTATTTTATGCATTTACAGTGAATGAAACTTAAAGCTGAACTACAACATTACAAACCCCTGGCGGACAATGTTTGAGTTAAAGTGGTCCTAAACCGCCGGGGCGAGCGAGACAGCCTCGTTTTCATTTTCCCGCGCTACGCCAGGATGAATGAACGCCTGTCAATCATCACGTCACGTGATTACTATGGAATTTACTACGCGATCACTGATTGGGCAAGTTCTGATAATTGACAGCTGTGTGACAGCTGATTGTCAAAGCAACATGGATGCAACCAGTTCACCGAGTCGAGATTTCTCATCGATTCCGGGGAGTTTTAGCGGATATATTCACGCCTAAGAGTGTTCAATCCGACACGAGTGACACCATTGATGGCGGTGTCGGCCGGTACATGCATGTATGCCAGGCAAGTTGGTCTTTTCTCAAAAGAAACCACAGAATTCACTGACGTTACACCGGCACGGCGGCGAGTTCCGCAGTCCGGCATTATGTTAATGATGCCATACACACAAACAACCTCCTCATCGTCTTAAAACTGAGTTCTTTCTTTATTATGAGCCACTTCGATAATGTTTCTGGACAGTCCACAGCCGCTGGTCGGCATTTGCTACCTTTTTAGGCCGCCCTTTCCCTTCTTTCACTTCTCGCTTCGGCATCCTGTCTGCTGCGGTTTGCACGACCATCTCAGCGTTGACAAACTCAGCGAAGGTAGCGTACTGCGCATGCTCAGAAGCCAGGAGCGGAAATCGGAAGTTCCATTTTCGTGGGCGGTGAAAATGATCGGGTGCCAACTTTTGCTTGGCGGTTTAGGACCACTTTAAAGGAGCCCGGCATTGCCACTTTTTCTCGACAGCCGGCGCAACTATCGCCGTGCGCGCCACTCTCCAACCCCAGGGACTAACTACGTTGTCCGCGAATGGAACCGATGTACTACGTACATTTTTAAAATGTTTGTTTGTAGGTCGTATTGCTGCCGCTAGACGGCTCCCTCTACGTCGGCAGTCAAAATACCGGTAAGACATCGCACACTGTGCCCCTTTATCACAGACGCGATTCAGCTAAATATCACGAAATATCAAACGATTCGTGAAATTTATATTTTACAAGTCCTAGCGGTCAAGGTTTGAATTAACACAGACGCGGTTCAGCTTTAATAGCACGAATCATCAAACAATTCGTGTCAATTTTGAAGACACTAACAGAATGTACCATTTCCCTGTCAATGCTTATATTCCGGGCTATCTCCATAGAAGATAATTCGGAAATAATGTCGATATGATTTAGCGGCGTCATATTTCCATTGTACTTTTCCCCACTAATTTCTTTACTGCTTTGTCCTATAACGATTTCCTAAGACAGGGAATCCGCATCCGCACCGTTCAACGAAGTGCCCAGTCACCAAATGAAGCAATAACCACGCATATTATCGCGAGAAGTCGTGAGACACGTCACCAGTTTCCGTCTAGGAAATCACCTCAGCCTAAAGGGCAATACATTCAGGAAACACTCGGGTTGTCCCGACCTGTCCACGTTAAGTGATATGAATGGTAATAACAATAGCTATAAAGGTATATGAATGAGGTTGTAAATACTGGTGAATGAGAGCTGTGTAGCATGCATGATCTGCCCAGAGAAATGCACCGTTCTACAGTCACACCATCCGTAGGCAGCATCTTCTCGCCAGCCACCGCACACTAGGCGATAGGCCTATCGGCTTTAAGCCTAGGTCACAAATCCACCGGGCCCGTACGATTTTCCCCATCCAGCGAGTGGATTTTAGAGACCGAAACACGGATCTCAGATGACTTATGCCGAAATCGCCTCTATGGATAAGCGGAAATTGCGAGGATGGATCAAACTGGGCACCGTAGAAATTGGCCAAAATGTCTGTTTTTACTCGCCGTACGGACCCCGGAGTGGATATGTGACTGGGGCTTTAGTATTGTTTGACATTGGGCGAGCATCGCTGGCGAGAATATTCCACGCATCGCTGTCGAGCGCACACCTGGCGTCAACAGCAGATTTTGCGCCTTGGCGATCAGATCGCTTGCGATATCGCCTGGTGTGCTGCTGGCTTTACAAGAGATGAAAGTGACTCTTACCAGCAAACTTTCTCCTCTGCGAAAGGTTTTTTTAGGTTTTTTTCAGTTGTCCAGTCGAGTGTGTGATGTTATGCATATATTCACACGCAAATGGCACAGAAATTGACCAGACAAGTTAAGATTTGACCCATCCATAACCGGTTATTCAAATCCAGATTCACGACATCAGGAAGTAATGACCCACAGCGGCAGACATCACACCAGTACGTCCCCTCAGTGAGGATTAATCGAGGGTCATCGATCCCCGTCGCTGTCTCGGACAGGTTCGACAATCACCCGACACGGACAGGTCCTGTCTACATTCGTCAATGCATCACCACAAGGTGATAACATAGTATCGGTAACCATATTCTGCCGACGAATGTCCATGTGGGCGAATTCGCATCAAAGTACGTGTCAGACCACGCCAGCCAAAAAATCCCACCGCCTCGTGCTTTTGTTAGGATTAACACGAATATCTATTAGCCTAATGGCAAATGTTAATTTTTCCAATTATTATATGCTAATTGAAAAATGTCACTTTTGACCAATGTCTGTCAGGAATGACATCAATCGAGACTGTTTAAGCGGGAGCTTGTATGCAGTTACCATTCCACCTGACACCAAGTTGATTATCTAGGAAAGGTGGTTTTTTCAACATTTTTGGCACGACCGTCGTTCACTCTTTGTCCCTTGGCCATACAAGAATTACAGTTGAGGATGCTGCCTTGTCTTCAGACTTTTTACTCATTTTTAGTTTGTTGAAAAATGCCAGGGAATGCGAAATGAGATGCACGCTTAGCCTACTGTACCCGACCACTCCATCCTCCACTAAGAATCAGTGGGGGTATTGCTGAGTGAAGTAACAAGCGACCTGTACACCAGAGTATATTCATAGTGCGCAATAGACCGATTACGTCAATCGGTCGCGCTCCCACTGATCTAGCCCTAGCGGTGCGATCTGGAACCAATTTATCACTGATCACGAGAGAGTACAGATTGGTACCACGGTCATCCACAAGGTGGGTGTATGAGGATCGGTATAGCCTATTTAAATACCCGGATAGACACTCTGGATCCTGAGGTCCATCCGGGTACTTGCCAACAAGGGAATTCCAAGTAGTCAGGAGGCGATACATGGATTATATCACAAAATATGGCACTCCACAGGACTCGATCATTGTTGAACAGTCGGAGGTATAGTCCAAGATCATAACTTACTAGTAAGCCCATTTCGACCGTTTTGTTACTTTTCCCCTTGAACGAGAATGACGTCATTTTCAAGGGTGGTATTTCCTCGTCTTTAAATAGCAGCCAATTAAAACGTAAAATTCAAATCGGCTGCACCGATCTTCATAAATCCACCTAGCGGAGGATCGTGGTACCAATCTAGAGACAGTATGCTACTTGGAATTTCTTTCGCACATCGAATTGTGACTGCGTTTTTCTAATTTTCTCTCGAATAATGAAACCAAACTTGATTACAGCTGGTTAATCTGTGCGTCTCGAGTCAACGGATCACACAAGCCGCATCAAATCTCACTAGACACATCCATTTTCCTATACTTTTGATTTCCGCCAATTCCCCTTCTAGTATATCATTTGAGAAAGGTCAACAACAACCACTGTCTGTGAGCAGCGTATTGGAATAACCAAATTACAAACATTATTAGCCTGTAATTGGATGCTGCCGACACAGCCCAACTTCTGGGAATCGTATCGATAGACATTTCCTAACTCTTACCCACTCAACCAAAACGCTCTCATGAATACCTACTACATGTAGTATATTACAATAGGAGCAGTCAGCCGCGCGTATTGCCAAAACTTGAAAAAGTGCTAAAATTTTAGTGTTTTGACCACCGCAGTAGCGATTTTCTAGTCTTCCATCTGACCCCCTTCAGAGCCTATATACTTCCGCTAGGCATTGAATTGGGCCCCGGATTGGGCCAGAGTTGGTCAACTGACTGACAGCGACCTGTAGAAGTAATAGCTGTCTGTCGTCCAACCAGACATCGTAGTGGGTAGGCTAGTTCCCATCTTTGACGCTAGTCCTGCGGAACGGACAGTAGCGCCGCGAGAGTGGAGCGGCAAAGACGGGAACCAGTCTACGTAGCGGGCAGTGATGGCTTCACCAATCAACCATGCTACTGATCACTAATAGAGGGAACTAGGTTTTACCGCTGAAGGGCAGCATTGCCGATCAGTAGGGCAAATCCCAGCGGTGTAGTCAAGCTGAGGCCGGTTGCACAAAAGTTAAAAATCACTGTTAGTTTATCTTGGCGTTAACTTATCCCAAAATGTTAGTTTTGTAAGTTACACCAAGTTAGGGATTTTAACAGGAAAAGTTAAATTAACAGACTTTTATCTTTTCAACTTGTGTGCAACCGGCCCCTGACCTATACCCGTATATACACAAGTACATTGTATACTCCGCATTTTTTCTAGTGGCTAATTTGACGGATCCTCGGACAAAAGGACACGATCTCAGGCGACAGGAACAGAGATGCAGACACCGATGAAGTATCTGTTGCCTTCAATGCAAGCCATGATGTCGGCCTTTTCATTCCTTTTTTCGGCGATTCAGGACGGCTATTCAAACATGTACGTGCTAAGCACAACAATCATCGGTTGCCCTCTTTGCATACCTCAGAACGGAATCCAGCGCAATTAATACAAGGGACGAAGAAACGGACTGCTGGCTTGCCTAGGGCACTGAATCTTCCTCACCTTAAGTTACGTGGAAAGACGACAGCTCATTAGCGCTGTACTTTTTACCAATAAGGCTTGAGAACAATAGAGAGTTGCTAACCGCCGACGGTATTTCTGCAAGGCATGATTTTAAATGGCATCAGACCAATCAGGTAGCCGTTCGAGGTACAGCGATTGCGCCTCCTCCAATCTTTGCAAAGTCGCAAACAAATACATGTATACTTGTACATAGGTTTTGCGTATTTTTTGCGAACTACAATAAAACATTAGAAATGTATTACTTAGTACATCGGGTCCATTCGCAGACAACGTAGTTTCTCCCTGGTGTTGGAGAATGGCGCGCACGGCGATGGTGGCGCCGGCTCTCGAGAAAAAGTAGCAGTACCGGGCTCCTTCAAGTGAAAGAACGTCCCCGGGTTTGTAGCGATCGTATGAACCAGTAACCTCGTAATTTCACCAACAAATACATGTATCCACGAATGTGTCACAAACACGCGGTGCTCACTGATTATGTCATCCAAACGTTTTATCTTTGAGGAGTTTGCATCGCGATTTCATACTCAAACTGCTAAAATAACAGACGGTTTTGACAGTAATTATTCGGTAATCGAATCACGCTTCAATAAATGTTAAAAAGAACCGCTTGTCGCTTCCGATATGATTAATTTTCCCGATTTCTCTTGAGGAATTCTTCAATTATCTCGTTATTCACAATTGTGTTGTGTTACAAAGGCAATATAAAGGTGATGTCAATGTTTTATGATATTTGCAAACGTGCTTCGCGTCGCGTAGATTGGTTCCAGATCTCACCGCTAGGGCTGAGATCGGTATGGCCTGCCGTCCTTTATCACGTGATCGGCCAAAAATCGCGCTGATTGGTTGAATCTGTTCCGCTTCAATGATGACTTCCGCCATTTTCCCACAGATTTTACGGCGTCTTCTAACGTTCTCTTCGTCTATCATTGAATGGAGATTCTTCACTGACGTCACAACGGTCACATGACTTCAAAGTATCGGCCATATTGGCCGTCAAATGGCCAGCGACGCCGTCGAAACTGTCACAGCATGACATTTTGACGTCACGATCTGTGTGTTGACGGTGTATTCATGCCGTGATGTCGCTTGACATTTTGACGGCCAATATGGCGGCATCGTGTCGTCATGGAAACGTGACGTCACGTGAAGAACCTCTGTATCTCACAAAATCAGTAAACCATCTGATCTCGTCGTTCCTTACTTTTGGCGTAGTTCCCCATAATGTTTCCAACCTTTGGTAACATGCCTTTTTAAGCCGACACTACACATTAGGTGCTCAAATCACTTTCATAACACCATTAGGTATGTCTCGGCGACGATCTATCTGGCCTTCCACGTCACATTAGTTGGATATCCTACTGTACACTTTATTGTACATGAAAGGACACGAATCACCGACAAGGATGATGAAACTAACTCTCATGTTACGGCCATCAAAAACACGGGGTACGATCCCGGTAGCAGCCTTCGAGAGAGAATCTTATGATACAGTTCCCGCGGGTAGCCATCAACTTGTCGGGCGGCTGTTAGTCAAGTGATAGTATAATCACAGAGCATAACGGATCATTTAATACCCATTCCATTATAGCTGGCTTGCTTGGTGGTAAGCTTATCGAAGGTTTCAATGGAAAGTGCTCCAAGATTTATTGCACTTTTTTCGGGAGTTGATATTAGTTCAGGTGAACTTGAATTACAGCAGCGAAAGTGAAACCAAGATTTATGCCTGACCCTTTTTATTGCCGACAACTTGGGCATCAATCACGAAAACTTTGAACCACTTTTTCCACTTATCTTATCGCTCTCTGTTTACTGGCTTAATGAAGTAAACTCAAGCATAAGAAACGTGTCCACAGCGTTACCACTCATCAGAGCCTGCAATTTTACGGGTGATCCCAGAATGATTTTTAGTAGGCCTGACATGGCAGGGTAGTTTGTTAAGGTCAATGAGACCGAAGGGGTGAATGTTGTCCACTCTAAATCTTAACCCCTATCCCACAACCCTTGATACCTGACCTGTCCTACCCCTCACCCCTAAAGTCTACTCTTAATCATAACCCTAACCCCTAACCCCTGATCTTATAGGCAGCCGTTACCCTAGATACTGGGTACCCTTCCATAGGATTTTTTTAAAATGTGTAACTGGCCGATTTGTGGTTTGTGGTTAGGTTCCATTACAAGGTAAAATGAGTGCAAATATGACTGGACATTCTGAAAAGCACTTTAAATGGCACGGATACATCCCCCACCCCCCGCCCGTCTGACTGGTATTTCACTTAAATTTCATCAGTTTTTGTTGTTGGCAAATATTATCAAGATCATCAGCGATCACTCATGCACGATCATTGACGTTCTATTTGTTTATTTGATAGGACGCTCGTAAAATCTCCGACGCCCTCATAAAACAGCCCATCGAATTTTAATCTAGTTAAACTCGTACCAATTTACTTCAGATATTTTTCATTCCTCAATTACTCCATTAGAGTTTGACAGTTGCATCATTAGCGCCGATAGCATGCGGGTTTTGCTGGGCTTTAAAAATGTTGAATCGAGGGTTGAGAGACAAATACGGCGTTTGAGCTCTATTTGGGCGAATTTGTGAATGGCAGGAGGAAACCGGCGTTCCCAGAGATATCAGAGTCGCCCTCTCTATCACATGGAGGATGGTGCCAACCGGAGATCGAACTCCCAACTTCAGAGGTGACAGGCGCTCCACTGCGCCACTCACTCAGCCCCTCAAGCCGAATTCGCCTACTCTCTAGCTCATTGGTTAAGTACCCTCATATTAAATTCGTTGATCCAATGGGAAAGATGCGTAATAGACTGAATTGTAATTCCCTCAAGTCTATTTTATTCATTTACAGTGAATGAAACTTAAAGCTGAACTACAACATTACAAACCCCTGGCGAACAATGTTTGAGTTAAAGGATCCCGGCATTGCCACTTTTTCTCGACAGCCGGCGCAACCATCGCCGTGCGCGCCACTCTACAACCCCAGGGACTAACTACGTTGTGGAACCGATGTACTACGTACATTTTTAAAATGTTTGTTTGTATTCGTATTGCTGCCGCTAGATGGCTCCCTCTACGTCGGCAGTCAAATTACCGGCAAGAGATCGCATACTGTGCCCCTTTAACACAGACGCGGTTCAGCTAAATAGCACGAATTTTCAAAAGATTCGTGTAAATTACATTACAAGCCCCTGGTGGCCAGGGTTTAAACTAACACAGACGCGGTTCGGCTTTAATAGCACGAATCATCAAACGATTCGTGTCAATTTTGAAGACACTAACAGAATGTACCATTTCCCTATCAATGTTCATATTCCGGGCTGTCTCCATACAAGATAATTCGGAAATAATGTCGATATGATTTAGCGGCGTCATATTTCCATTGTACTTTTCCCCACTAATTTCTTTACTGCTTTGTCCTATAACGATTTCCTAAAACAGCGAATCCGCATCCGCACCGTTCAACGAAGTGCGCAGTCACCAAATGAAGCAATAACCACGCATATTATCGCGAGAAGTCGTGAGACACGTCACCAGTTTCCGTCTAGGAAATCACCTCAACCTCAAGGGCAATACATTCAGGAAACACTCGGGTTGTCCCGACCTGTCCACGTTAAGTGATATGAATGGTAATAACAATAGCTATAAAGGTATATGAATGAGGTTGTAAATACTGGTGAATGAGAGATGTGTAGCATGCATGATCTGCCCAGAGAAATGCACCGTTCTACAGTCACACCATCCGTAGGCAGCATCTTCTCGCCAGCCACCGCACACTAGGCGATAGGCCTATCGGCTTTAAGCCTAGGTCACAAATCCACCGGGCCCGTAGGATTTTCCCCATCCAGCGAGTGGATTTTAGAGACTGAAACACGGATCTCAGATGACTTATGCCGAAATCGCCTCAATGGATAAGCGGAAATTGCGAGGCTGGATCAAACTGGGCACCGTAGAAATTGGCCAAAATGTCTGTTTTTACTCGCCGTACGGACCCCGGAGTGGATATGTGACTGGGGCTTTAGTATTGTTTGATACTGGGCGAGCATCGCTGGCGAGAATATTCGACGCATCGCTGTCCAGCGCACACCTGGCGTCAACTGCCGATTTTGCGCCTTGGCGAGCAGATTGCTTGCGATATCGCTGCTGGCTTTACAAGAGATGGTAAGTGACTCTTACCAGCAAACTTTCTCCTCTGCGAAAGGTTTTTTTAAGGTTTTTTCAGTTGTCCAGTCGAGTGTGTGATGTTATGCATATATTCACACGCAAATGGCACAGAAATTGACCAGACAAGTTAAGATTTGACCCATCCATAACCGGTTATTCAAATCCTGATCCACGACATCAGGAAGTAATGACCCACAGCGGCAGACATCACACCAGTCCGTCCCCTCAGTGAGGATTAATCGAGGGTCATCGATCCCCGTCGCTGTCTCGGACAGGTTCGACAATCACCCGACACGGACAGGTCGTGTCTACATTCGTCAATGCATCACCACCGTGGAGAATCAGCAGCAACCTCGCCGATTTTCCCCCCCAGGCAGCTGCACTCGCCGGTCGGCATTTTACTCCTCACCGATTCAAAATGGCGGACGTGGAGAAGATGCCCATGAAAACAGGTAAAAAGATGATGATTAAAGTATTCTAATCGAGACGAGACATGGACGAGGCTATGTCTACGATACCAACGATTCGGAAGATGTATACTTTGTCTTAATATGTGATCTAGCAGTGACGTTTGAACCAAAAAAGTTGCGAAAACGGCACCCGATAGATGCAGAAGGAATGGTGAAGAAATGTACATATCGCGTACCGGTAACTTTTTTGGTTCAAACGTCACTGCTAGATCACATATTAAGGCAAAGTATACATCAATCGAATCGTTGGTATCGTAGAAATAGCCTCGTCGATGTCTCGTCTCGATTAGAATACTTTAATCATCATCTTTTTACCTGTTTTCATGGGCATCTTCTCCACGTCCGCCATTTTGAATCGGTGAGGAGTAAAATGCCGACCGGCGAGTGCAGCTGCCTGGGGGGAAAAATCGGCGAGGTTGCTACTGATTCTCCACGGTGATCACCACAAGGTGATAAGATAACCATTTTCTGCCGACGAATGTCTATGTGGGCGAATTCGCATCAAAGTACGTGTCAGACCACGCCAGCCAAAAAATCCCACCGCCTCGTGCTTTTGTTAGGATCAACACGAATATCTATTAGCCTAATGGCAAATGTTAATTTTTCCAATTATTATATGCTAATTGAAAAATGTCACTTTTGACCAATGTCTGTCAGGAATGACATCAATCGAGACTGTAAGCGGGAGTTGATATGCAGTTACCATTCCACCTGACACCAAGTTGATTATCTAGGAAAGGTGGTTTTTTCAACATTTTTGGCACGACCGTCGTTCACTCTTTGTCCCTTGGCCATACAAGAATTACAGTTGAGGATGCCGCCTTGTTTTCAGACGTTTTATTCATTCATACAGAATCAGTGGGGGTATTGCTCATTGAAGTAACAGCGACATTGTACACCACAATGGTGCATTGGTAGTGCACAACAGACCGATTACGTCAATAGCTCGCGCTCCCACTGATCTAGCCCTAGCGGTGCGATCTGGAACCAATTTATCACTGATCACGAGAGAGTACAGATTGGTACCACGATCCTCCGCTAGGTGGGTTTATGAGGATCGGTATTGCCCAATAAATACCCGGATAGACGCTCAGGATCCTGAGAGTCCATCCAGGTACTTGCCACCAGGGGAATTCAGATAGTCAAAGGGGATACATGGATCATATCACAAAATATGGCACGCCACAGGATTCGTTCATTGTTGAACAGTCGGAGGTATAGGCCCAGATTATACCTAATAAGCCCATTTCGATCGTTTTGTTACCTTTCCCTTCAACGAGAATGACGTCATTTTCAACGGTGGTATTTCCTCGTCTCTCAATAGCAGCCAATTAAAACGCAGAATTCAAATAGGCTACACCAATCCTCATAAATTCACCAAGCGG
This sequence comes from Notospermus geniculatus, assembly GCA_002633025.1. Taxonomy (NCBI): domain Eukaryota; kingdom Metazoa; phylum Nemertea; class Pilidiophora; order Heteronemertea; family Lineidae; genus Notospermus; species Notospermus geniculatus. The sequence continues at coordinate 85,033 of NMRB01002254.1, forward strand.
AGGACCGTGGCACCAATCTAGATACATAATGCTACTTGGAATTTCTGTCGAACATCGAACTGTGACTGCGTTTTTCTAATTTTCTCTCGAATAATGAAACCAAACTTGATTACAGCTGGTTAATCTGTGCGTCTCGAGTCAACGGATCACACAAACCGCATCAAATCTCACTAGACACATCCATTTTCCTATACTTTTGATTTCAGCCGATTCCCCTTCTAGTATATCATTTGAGAAAGGTCAACAACAACCACTGTCTGTGAGCAGCGTATTGGAATAACCAAATTACAAACATTATTAGCCTGTAATTGGATGCTGCCGACACAGCCCAACTTCTGGGAATCGTATCGATAGACATTTCTTAACTCTTACCCACTCAACCAAAACGCTCTCATGAATACCTACTACATGTAGTATATTACAATAGGAGCAGTCAGCCGCGCGTATTGCCAAAAGATGGCAGCAAAGTTCTAGCGGGCCAATACACAGGAAAGCCACGTGATTGATGCCCGATCAAGAATGAATGGGTCCGCTCTGTGCATTGAATTGGGCCCTAGTGACACCTATTGGTCAACTCACTGACAGCTCTATTGTTTCAAGCGTCCATTAAAAGGGCCATGACATTGCCACTTTTTGTCGATAGCTGACGTCACCGGCGGTGATTGCATCATTCTCCAATACCGTAGTTTTGCCTTTCGCCCCAGTGTTGGAGAATGTATGATGAGAATGCAAAGCATACGTGGATACCATAGGAACGAGAGTTACTCCACATGGGGCGAGGTTAAGCGGTAGTTTAACAACAGCCGTTTTGCTCGCTTGCGATCAGATCACTTGCGATATCGCATGGTGTGCTGCCCACTTTTTCCACGAGACGTTTGCGGACGCGGTTTCGGTGGCGGGAGCGGGTGCGGGTAACATTTTTTCCACCCGCGCCCGCCCCTATTCCGCGCCCGCAAACGCCTCGTGGAAAAGCAGCTTAAAACCACGGGTCCACGGTATTTAAAATCGTTATCGAAACTGCACACAACGACCTTGTGTCAATTTCATTATTGTCCAGGGGACAGTGTCTAAATCTAGCTGTTGGCTCCAATTTCTTTTAGTCACAAAACCATGGGATGATACCAACTGGCCAAATAACGATATCATTAATATAAATGAGGGGAAGAGGAAAACCGTTTCGCCGATATCACGAATCATCTGAAGGATCTCAAGGGGACAGCAGATAGTCTGACCGTGCGGAAACGGCCTAGTGAATTTTTTAAAGATTCATTTTACGCTAGGAGTCATGACGTATGCGTATACATCGCATCTGTAAGCGAGGTGAATAGACGTACATGTACAGGCCAGGATTATGTCAACCGCAGCAGCCATAAAACCACTTGGGCAATGAGGAACCTGCAGAACTACCGCCACTAGGAGGCGCTGTGAGCGGTTGGACCTTTTTTCGACGTCTCGGCCCGTGTTGCACTGCGTCAAGGACGTCGTGACGCGACGACATTGCGTTGCTTTGCTCTGTTTTTGACGTCTTCGGTGCAACCGCTCGCAGCGCCGACCTGTCGGGATAAAAAGTTAGTTATGCGGGTTCTTCCTCATTGTCTATACCTTTTGTCCAAGTATCTCTAAGAGAAGTGGGGCGTGTGGAAAAATCACGAGGTAGAAATGAGTCGATTCGCATCCACAACAGGCTGTATTGACGTGTCCATGCACATCATCAATACATGCATGGCCTTGTCCTATCTGGTTGCCGATGCAGCGAGACGTACTAGTACATCTACTCTCCCCAACCTCCCAAGCGGATAACCAATTATAAGATTTCTCCAAACGTCACAGTCTCATCCGTCGGCCATTATCACATATTTTTTGGTACAATATCACGTGTGAACATGATAATTGACATGATTGACAGGGACTGTATTCTCTATCACCTCGCTTGGAAGTTAGAAACGGATAGTCATTGATTTTGGCGTTTCCATCAACTTTTTATAGTTCACCATTATGTGTGAAGAATTGACGTCATAGCAAGAGGTCCATTCTTCGTTACCGCTCGGAAGCCAGCGACGGTAATGATGACGTCACCAATACATGTATTGGATCTTTGGACGTGTCATTCTTGCAACGTTTCGGCCATTATACGTCGGTTCTCGCTTCTAAGATGCACCGACCCTATGGACAAAGATTCTCACCAAGGAGTGCGCACGACTGCCCAAAATGATTAACGCCGTCGGTGCGAATGCGTTGTTTCCCTAACCTACTGTTTTTGTGGATTATGGAGTGATCTGAAATATCGTACTGGGATTAGTACGAACATATCGGTTATCGATGGTAAACGACAAAATAGGTAAGAAGAAGATGATTTAGTACAATGGCAGACATACTGACACATATGATATGCTGGCACCTGTCGAGTGTATTCTAGTGAAGAAAATGGCAGGTAAAGACTGGTTATTAAAGGGGCACTGTGTTCCCTCCCTATCCTGCTCTAAAAACACCAGCTTCGAATCCTGCGATTAAATGCTGGGTGTGTTTCAAAAAGTGTTCCGTCCGACACCAAAAAATTTTCACCATTCTTTTGTCTACTGGTGAAAGGCTGTTTCTTGAAACTCTACAATATTCATGTCAGATCTAGGTATCATGGAGCGCTACATGTAAATTATGGTACTGCAAACTACAAATTGATCTATTAACCCTTTAAAGTCTGACAGCAGAAAGAAGTTTTGGTGTCGAACGGAACGATAGGTTTTGCTGGTAAGCTCAATATTTTTTGACACCCTCCTTCGAATTAGGGTAGCCTACACTGTACAGCCCAGATGGAGAAACTAATAGTTAAGGTCTATATTATCAAATACTACATTTGATTTTTGGAAATCAATGGCACAAATCTTTTTAAATTTTGCCCCATTTTCTTGGGTGACCAATTTTGAAACACACCCTGCTACGTTTACTGGCAGTCCCCTTCTTTGGCTTTCCCTGGGGAACGTAAAGGCGAAGCACATGAGATGTTAACGCCAATCTATCATCATAATCTTCTTACTTTTTCTACCCTACGCGGGCTGGTTCACCGCGCTTGGCTTATCATTCACACCAGCCTCAGCAACCGTATCAGTCCACGGAGACCAATTTCACCAATATTGTCATTCAGGTGGCACCGTTTTGTTCTCAGGCCATTTTTTTCTTTAAATATTACATCTAATGACTACCATTCAGACACATCTATTTTCTTTAATAATTCATTTGGCCTCATGCACCTCATAGGTAAGTTTAGTTTATGGCATGTAAAAATATTTTGAAAATAACCAAAGTATTTTCAAAGTTGAATAAATGTTAAGGATGTTTTTTTCAGCATTCCCTGCGTTGCATTTTAAACTAGAAACGACATGATTATAGTTGTGGACACATTGTACGGAAGGAGGGGGGAGGGCATTCTTTACTGTCACTTCGGGCAGCGGTAGCTTGAACAAGGAGTTTTCGCAAAGCCCCGAAACGCCAACGCGAACGCCAAACCCATTGCTTGATGCCACGAAGAGAGCACCGAACAAAAGTTAGACGTTCGCGTCGGCGTTTCGGAGGCTTTGCGAAAACTCTCTCATATTAGGGAGGTTTCGAAATCAAACGATAAACGTAAACTTTACGACAACGTTATTTTTCGTACTACACATTAAACAGATTTTATATTGCATTTTCGGTACAAAAATAACGTTGTTGTTAACGATTACGTTTATCGTTTGATTTCGAAACCTCCCTAATGGAACTTAACAGCCGAAAAGGGTACAATTTTTGGCTCCCTCTCTTTTTTATGCAGAGAGAAACATCTCTCACTATTTCCACTTTGATGTTTTAGGCATTCCCGATACGAAACTTGAAGTACAACATAAAGATGTCTTACTAATAAACCGATGGTTTGGGGCTATTCCAATGTATTGACGGCAATAGCAATGGTCTTCCCTTTGAACTGTGGTCATTCGCTATAATTTTATGGCCATAATGACCGGTCATTGCAATAAACAACAGTTTGGCCCCGGCAGCGGAGTAATGAAATGACACCGACACTCTGCATGAGATGCATGCTAATACCCCCTCTCTGCACTAAACTAATGTTTCTTTAAACAATCGTCTATGTCTTATCTCTCCTGATACTTCCTCCGTTCAGGTGATATCCTAATAGTTAGGAAGACTGGCTCAGAGGAACGGTACGCACCTGTTACTTTTTCCGGTGGGGATATTGGTCTCTGTACTATAAAATAAAAGTTCAGCGAACTTTCCCGCATGCGCAACTTCGTCACCTTTCGCAAGAGTTGAAAATTTTCAAAAACCTAGGTCTCGTTAATAAAATATGGTTCTAGGCGTCGATTAAATCAACATGTCTGGTCTGGGAGTGTAATTCTCGCGTTTCTGAATATGAGGTTAGCGCACCGTCGGGAGTCGACGTGAGGTATACTTCCTCGATATCCACCGGTAAACAGGGCTCAGGGGATCGTCGTGGTTCCGGGTGTGGGCAGGGGATTCTTAAGGAAGATGGCGGAAGGATGACGAAGAATGAGGAACGTGTAATCTACCACCCACAACAAAGGAGGCCACCGCCAAAGTTTGGTCGAAAATTCAACACCACTTCTCCGTACTGGTCATGTTGGAGGACAGTGAACAGAGGACAGTGTCCCTATCACGTCAGTCCATTGCGGTCACTGCCAAAGCTTGGTCGAAAATTGAACAGCACCTCAGACTGACCACTCCAGTTGGAGGACAGTGGACAGAGGACACAGGGACAGTGCCTCTATCCCTTCAGTCACCGCCAAAGATTGGTCTATATTTCAACACTATCTCCAGTGCTGTTCTGCTTGTAGTTCCAGTCGTTTAATCGTCACTGTAACGTTAGTGCTTCACGCAATGAACTGATAGGGTATCCTTTCGCTTTTTGGTCAATCCAATGCTTTCGTCTCAATGTCAACCACAGTCTACACTCTAGCCGAAAAGGTTCTTTGCTGCCACACCAGGAGAACCCTCTGATTTAAGAACCCTCAGGTTGTTTAAGAACCTTTAGAGGTTCCAGATAGAACCTTTTCCTCAGAAAAGGGTTCTAACTGGAACCTTTATGGGTTCTTTAGCGACCGAAAGGTTTTATATGGAACCCTTTCGGGTTCTTTACAGAAGGTTCTATACAGAACCCTGGGGTTCCCCTGGTGAGGCACAAAGAACCCCTAAAGAACCTTTTTGGCTAAGAGTGTACGAAAAATTCGGTAAGATTCGTTCGCGATACTTCTGAGTTAAAGATCCCGAATGACCACAACAAGTACCGGGAATTGAGTGAAACGACTTTTGAAAGCTTATCCTACATGTCCTAAAAGCAGGACATCTTTGAAAGTCTAGTTCTGGGTTATCTTTCCTTTCACCCGTCTGGCATGTCTGGTCATTACTGCTAATGACGTTTAAGTGAAGAGGATGGGCAAGGACAGAGGGTAACTGACATCTTCTCCTCAAAGAGCATCGTAGACGTCGTTTGTGTACAGACAACTTGGTACCATTCACAGTTAGTCATCAAAGATTTTGCAGAAAGGCGAGTCAGTTGTCCTAATACTTTCTGACCACGGTACGGTGGCAACCAAATGCGAGGACCGAATCTGAGGTGAAGTTGTTGGCAACAGTCAACATGGTCAACAGTCAACATTGTCTCGAGAAGACACCAGAACGAGGAGCCCTGATAGCCGGGTGGTTATCACGTCCGCTCAGCAAGCTGGCGGAGGCCGGGTTCATATGGGATATCATCCCTGGATCTTCACGTCCGTAGCATGGGACAATAGTGAGGTTTCGCAAGCGCCCGGTTAGGCCCTACGACGACGTTTATCTATTGTGTGCGTATACCCAAACAGTAGATAAACGTTGTCGTATGGCCTAACCGGGCGCTTGCGAAACCTCACTAATCCCCGTGGTGCCTTGTACCTTGTACCTTTACAAGGGCAAGTAAAAGACCCCATCCAAGTGAGGAACATGAGTAGCTTGAGATGGCCTCTTCCGTACTCACCAGGGCCAATAATGCTATGGCTTCGGCCCTGACGGAAAAATGTAATACAAATACAAATAGTGATGTTTTTGTGTGCCTCAGATGCCTGGAAACGCATGTTTGGCATTCTATTTTTGAAAGATTTCTTGGGGCAACCCTCTTTCCATAAATCCTGGATCCGCCCCTGTTGTGGCAACTAAATGCGAGGACCGAATATGAGGTAAGGCACTAGCAGAAGAGTCCAGAATCCACCGACAGAGTCCTGACAAATTCAAGTCACAATAAAGTTACTTTTGCAATAAAATATAGACGAATGTATTTTCCCAAAAGAGAAACACTAACAAATTATGACTAAAGATACACACCTACTTCGTTCCAAACCGTCTGAATACCATCACAGATATTTTGCGGAATAGTTCATGAAAATTTAAAACTCGTGCAAGAGCAACCCATGGGGGTGTATCATAAAATATATTGAACACCTCGACACGTAATGACTTTAAACTACTTTGATACCAAAGGCATCTTACATGCAGCGTTATATTAAAAAGCAATTTCTCAACTGACACTCTTTCACCTTTGAACACCGACAGATATATCTTGGTGACAATGCCCGCCGCGGGGTGGAGGCTGTCTTACTAATCATTGAGACTACAGTCCCATTGCGGGGAAAATCAACTACGCCGGAAGATATGCGGAATTTTCTACATGTAGCTCCTTTACTAATGATGACGTTTTTGCAGCTCAGGTGCAACAGAATTGAGGTGTGCACATCAGACTGAGGTATGCCGAATGGACGACAAAGAAACGAAAGAAAGGCAGAAACTGGGCACAGGATGAATGCAGCTCAGTTCTGCCGACGTCAGTATCTGCTGTAGAAAAATACAACTGATGCTGACAAATTTACCAAGATTTGGGGTCGCCATCCTTCAACAAATTTTTCAGTCAATGACTGTCTTAACTTTAAATAAATCATCGGTCAATTACCTCTGCGTGATTGGAAGTCGGTAATTAAAAATGATTTACAGTTACGGAACGCCTTGTTAATTATCTCCTCCTCGGCTGCGTGCTCTCTGATACGGCCGTTTAGCACTTGAGGAGCTAATGGAGTTATTGTATGGGAGGAAAATGAATGACTTTGGTGAAATCGCAAAAAAGTGATTGATTCATAGTGAAGTGAGAGAATAGAGAAAGTTCGCCGCAAGAACGAGAACGAAATGAGTTGCTTCTCCATTTGCGGACTACGTCATCAAAAGTTGTGGTGTTGCCGCACGGCTTGTTGTTAGGGAATCGATGAAGGCACTATTTGCTCAACCGACAAAACTGACTGGAATGTCGGCAAGGAATGAAAACCTGTGCAAGAATTGACCCTCTACGTCATCAAAAGTTGTGGTGTTGCCGCACGGCTTGTTGTCAGAGAATCGATGAAGGCACCATTTGCTCAACCGACAAAATTGACTGGAATGTCGACAAGGAATGAAAATCCGTCCAAGAATTGACCTTTTTTGCTCAACCACAAAAGAGAATCAGATGTATGCTTCCTTGGTGCAAATTCTCCCTTACCACCGACCTAATTATAGTAACAAAAATATATAAATATATATCTGTGAGTAAGAAGTCAGAAATAGTTAGATTTCAATGGGAAATATGACGCAAGTGTTCACTTCAAAGGGCTCTACCGCATTACTTCAACACTCTGGTGGAGATTTTTAACCTTATGTGCCTAATGCAGTGGGAGTGGCAGATGCCATGGAGAAGTTTTTACTAAAGTCAGTTTCTTTCTTGTGGCGGCGTCGTGTTACTTTAGGCAGTGCGTCTGAAACTAAACCCTGGGATATTGAGTTTCTTGTTTCGACATGTATGTCGTTGAAGATTATATTTGAGTTCTTAAGAAACGGTAGTGCCGTACTAAAATCAAACCTCGAACTTCCTTCAGCTGTGTTAACAAAAAAGTAAATTTTGGGCAGTTCCAAGTTCCCCAACATGAGCCAATATGGACGTTTTGTAGGAAGGCTGTCAGTTTCATGTGACCCGTTATATACTTTTTTTATTTGTGCAGTATTTTCATATGGAAAAAGTACATGGTAGGCCGACGGGGAGAATATTTATAAAAGTTGTCGTAGTATTTTTTGTTGATTTTTTTATTGTGAACAGTGGCACAAGTGAAAAGGGTTTCCGTGTTTGAATTTCATGCGATTCTGAAAATTTCATCTCGATTCCTTGACAACATTTCAAATTTCGCAATCTATGAAATTCCACAACACAAACAAACAACTTGCCCTTTGGCTTCCAATGACGTTAGCCAGTGCACTTTGTGCAAAATGCCTTCCAATAAACCAAACTCATTTTACAACTTCACTTGTCAACTTGCATCAACACACTCCGATTGAACTATGAGCAAAAATCACATTCATTTTCCGCGTTTGTAAAACTTAACGAAGGATAAAGCCCAAAATCAACGGAGAAATATTTAGTACTGGTTTTATGAAAAGCAATTTGCGACTGATAAAGATTTTTGCCTAAAGTCTAATTAGGTTCACGTTTTGATCCAGTGTAGTCGCCATGGAAATTGCCAACAGGAAAATTAATCTTAAAGAAATTTAAAACGGGGAGGGTGATTGGAGTGAGTACAATAAACTATTGAAATCGTTTGTTTTTGATATAACGTAAAATCTCATAATGATACGTATATTCTGGTAGAGGTAGCCTATAGGTGCTACACTGGGCTGCCAGAGTGGAGCAGTGGGGAAATCAAACCCCGTCATCTCTGAGGATCCGGGTTCGATCCCTGGTCGGGCCCATTCTTCATGCGATAGACAGGGCGATGCTCCCTGATAGCGCGGGCTTTCTCCGGACACTCAGGTGTAACATCTGCCAGTGTTTCCGTGTGTCAGTGTTTCCCCTTATTGTTTTGGAAACGCTGGCAGATGGATCGACACGTTCTCCATGTGTCCCCTGTTGTCAAGTCGCAGCTTACTGAATATTCCGTCAGACAATAGGAGGGGAACACTCACAGATGGGGAACATTCAAAAACGTTACACCGGTCCCATCTCCGCATTAAATTCGCCGCCAAATATTGGGCGATAAGAATAAAAACTAGCATATGCTTTTACTTCAGATTTGTACAGCAAGGCGTAATGCATTTGTATTGCAAAATCCAAGTAAAAGCATTTACATGTACTAGTCTTCAGTCGTTAGAGCTATTTATCAGTGCGGCTGTATCTGGCCGCTCTCGAAGCCAACCGTGTCACTTTTTAATGTTTTGTACCTCAAGGGCAAAACTTTGAAAAATGGTGAATGAGCGAACTTTTCTGCCGCTGGTTAAAAATGAGGAATCATTTGGCCAATAATGTCCATTAGGCTCCATGTCGTGATTCGGAGAACTATTCCCTGAAGATGCCACATCCATGTTTGGTCTGAAAGGGGTTGAAGGTTGTCCATGATTGAGGATGTGCCTAAGAGGGTCCAGATGGGATGAAATTGAGGAAACAGATTCAAAACTGTTTGCTTTGTCCAGAGAAGAGTGGTGACATGACGTTTCCTAGGTAACGCTGATTATAACTCAGAAAGTGTGACCAAGGCCGCAAATGTGAATAAGGGGACGAATTCGAAGAGATGCACGCATGAGGGATCAGCGACGACCAGGGAATATCCTCAAATGAAGGGGCCGAAAGGGTGGAAGATTCGGACCGACAGAAAAGTCAAATATTAGCCTTGAAACGCATGTGACTGATCCGCGTAAGTATTCCGATCTGATGCTTCAACGGTCGCTCAAGGCGCTGCTCCACTCAATGGGCAGTTCACCACTGTTAAGGCGCTGTTCTATCAATGGGCAGTTCACCACTGTTAAGGCGCTGTTCTATCAATGGGCAATTCACCACTGTTAAGGCGCTGCTCCAGCAAAATCCAAGTAAAAGCATTTACATGTACTAGTCTTCAGTCGTTAGAGCTATTTATCAGTGCGGCTGTATCTGGCCGCTCTCGAAGCCAATCGTGTCACTTTTTCATGTTTTGTACCTTATGGGCAAAACTTTGAAAAATGGTGAATGAGCGAACTTTTCTGCCGCTGGTTAAAAATGAGGAATCATTTGGCCAATAAATGTCCATTAGGCTACATGTCGTGATTCTGAGAACTATTCCCTGAAGATGCCACATCCATGTTTGGTCTGAAAAGGGTTGAAGGTTGTCCATGATTGAGGATGTGCCTAAGAGGGTCCAGATGGGATGAAATTGAGGAAACATATTCAAAACTGTTTGCTTTGTCCAGAGAAGAGTGGTGACATGACGTTTCCTAGGTAACACTGATAATAACTCAGAAAGTGTGACCAATGCTGCAAATGTGAATAAGGGGACGAATTCGGGGAGATACACGCATGAGGGATCAGCGACGACCAGGGAATATCCTCAAATGAAGGGGCCGAAAAGGGTGGAAGATTCGGAGCGACAGAAAAGTCCCAAATACATGTACTCGCCTTGAAATGCATGTGACTGATCCGCGTAAGTTTTCCGATTGATGCCTCAACGGTCGCTTAAGGCGCTGCTCCACTCAACGGGCAATTCACCACTGTTAAGGCGCTGCTCCACTCAATGAGCAATTCACCACTGTTAAGGCGCTGCTCCACTCAATGGGCAATTCACCAATGTTAAGGCGCTGCTCCACTCAATGGGCAATTCACCACTGTTAAGGCACTGCTCCACTCAATGGGCAATTCACCACTGTTAAGGCGCTGCTCCACTCAATGGGCAATTCACCACTGTTAAGGCGCTGCTCCACTCAATGGGCAAGTCACCACTGTTAAGGCGCTACTCCACTCAATGGGCAATTCACCACTGTTAAGGCGCTGCTCCACTCAATGGGCAAGTCACCACTGTTAAGGCGCTGCTCCACTTAGAGTTGTCCATGAAGAGCCAACTTGTACGAGAATCTCACGTTTACATGTAGATGTAATTGAACGTTAATCAAGTTTGGTAAACAATACGCAGGTGGTTAATCTGTTAAGTCGGCACCCACACGTTTCCATTTCGATTGACCTAAATTTCAAATGCGTCATTTATCGAAATGGATTACGGATCAGCTGATGCTTTGTGTAACATGCTTTAAGTAATTAGTGCTATTGTTGATGCCATACGACCATGAACAAAGAAAGCTTTTATTCAGTTGAAATTAGTACTTAAAAGATTAAATAACACTGCTGAAATGTATTGGGGATTCACCTGTGTAGATGGCTTTTAATCCAGGTTTCAGGTTTTGAGCTATCATCGACCATGTTGAAATATTATAAATAACATTTTGACAGGTGAAAATGTAGCTTCCAGCTAACACACAACATACAGCGGCAAATAACGTCATATCTGTTTTTTTACGACAGGTGTAAATGCACACAAAATCAGCACACCGAAGGATACAGAGCATTAATCACTAAGTATTAATTTTTGCTTGCTATTATGGGGAATTTGAAGTACCCTTGGAGGAGGCAGTCAGCGTCATCTTCGCCAAGGTCATAAACCGAAAACGAAAACCCAATCCGAATATTACCATTGGAGACTGCAACAAAGGGAAGATTACCTTTGCTGGTCCTCCACTTGCTATCAGTGGGTGATGGTCATTTGAAGTGACAGCCCTATCTTGTGTATCAAGTACACTTTTATGTAGACTGTGGCTGTTATTTCTATTATTCATGCCCCCGCTGATCACACGTGGTTCTATCCATTACACTGGTCGTGAAGAGTGTGGCTATTACGTCAATCACCCGTTATCCCACGAATAAGTTGAGTTACAGTTTTTATCATTGGAGGGCGCAATTAGGCCCACAGGCCTACGATGGCCAGAAATATTGAACTGATTCACGGTTCAGGGGCCTTATTCACAAAACTTTCTTAGCAGCTAAGAATTCGTAACATTCCAGGAGCTATTGTGCGTCAACCATTGAACAATGGTCTAAGAGGACGCTACGAATGCGTAACTATTCACGAAGTCTTCGCAATTCTGCGTGCACGCAAGTCTGTTGTTTGGCGGCACATGCCCTATTGTTCACTAACTGCCTACAATAGATTTGCGTGCACGCAAAGTTGCGAAGGCTTCGTGAATATGGCCCAGGGGTTTTTACCTCGCTCCTCTTCACCCACTCGCAATACTTTGCGCACGAGCGTACGAAGAGGAGCGAGACCAAAGCCCTGCTATTTAAGGGAGGATGGATCACTGACAATTCGATCATAGAGGAAAGGGTAGCGAAAATTAGACTCGGGATCGAATGCTTAACGCCCTGTGATCATTGACGATCCCTCCATCACGTGGCCCATTTATTCGCCTTCCGACTGAGCCAGATTGCCAAGATGACTAGCGGCAGGTCGAGATCAAACAAAAAGACGGTGGGACTTATAATGAAGAAACTATCATCTCTATGACACTGTGATTATATATATCGGAATGCTATTTTTTACGGAAGGAACATTAGTGTGATGAAAAGCATCGCCTAGCTCGGATTCCTGGTGCGCACACGTCAGTGGGAATAAATCGATTGTCGGAAAGATTTTCTAGCCATCCAGATGTTACATGTATAAACGGCGACCATCTTCGGCAAAGCCATGACCTAAAAGCGCCAACTTCCTCAGTGAGGAACTGGCTGTAGACACCATCACCCGCCAAGGCCAGACGCTGCAGGACATGAAGACTCGGGTAGAGTCGCAAAAGTGCAACAACTGCACGCACAGCAAGCGACAAGAGTCTCAAAGACCGTCTCTCGCTCATACCCCAACTGGGTTGCATGACAGGCGGTGTGGGACCTCGGGTGCACAAAAGCACGCCCAAGGAACCCCAGAGACGAAACCGGAATAACCATGCGCGGATAGGGGGCGCCCCCTCTATTTTAGAAAATTCTTTGAGTCTGACCGAGAAATCGTCAAAATTAAGGAGGCTTCTAATGTGAATGGCCTGGACGCCCGCCCCTCTTTTGACAGATCACGGATCCACCCCTGATAACGGATGTATCAGGGGTTCTTCGCTCCCTTCGTCACCGCATAAAAAGTATGAACTTTTGCGGTGACGGAGGGAGCGCTCCTCACAGCAGTCTTCGACAAGGTAAGGACGTTCAAACCAGAAAACGTCCATCGATCCTGTCCAAGATGAGCAATGACAAAAATCCGAAGAAAAGACAATCCATTTTCAACCTTGAAGTACTTTTCGAACCAGCAACACTCCACCAGATTTTTAAGCTAAAGCTACGACAAAACCTTTCGATCCATTCCGCCCATTAAAAGCTCTCACAGACTAAGACCTTTCTCGAGCCATTACTTGTAACATCAGAGAAAAGACTATCCTCATCCCGACAAGGGTCATAATGGTAAGAACAAAATGCCGAGATTCTTTCAATACTGACGAATGGATATGTTATAGGCAATTTTCTGTGAGGTGCAGGCAAAGAGAATATTTGAACATGGGCTCCCAACAAGTGTAACAGTAAAGAATGTCCCCCTGTAAAAAGTGTCCGCTTCTATTGTTCAATGACGGATTAAGGTGCATGGCTATAGAAACCAATCACCAGAGATTAGAATGTAACAATAGGATCCTTTGTTCCTGGGACAGTTTTTCCTGGGGACATTCTTTCCTTTCACACCTGTGCGATGTGGAACCTACAAATCAATGAAGTTTTTGTGAAATTTCTGCTTTCCACTTAGTCCTGACGCTGAGGTGGGTTTCGTGAGCATGAGAGATGCCCGACTAAACTG
>NMRB01002255.1:5911-63838 GCA_002633025.1 Notospermus geniculatus
CTCCTGGCATCTAGAATTCAAAATTTTCTGGGGGAGGGCCCCCAGACCCCCCGCCCGGGGCGCGCCTACGGCGCGCGGTGCCGACTTCGTCGCCCGACGTCGGCACATGCTGCGCCCTGATTGATTAAAATCCTGGCGAGAACACTGAGATGGCAGCAAAGTTCTAGCGGACCAATGTACAGGAAAATCTACGTGATTGCTGCTCGATCAATAGTGACTGGGTCCGCTATATGCATTGAATTGGGCCGTAGTGACACCTATTGGTCAACTCGTTGACAGCTCCTATTTGTGACCGAACGCGTCTGTCCTGAACAAAGAGGTGTCCTCCAGGAAACAGATTAGATCATTTCCGGCTTCAGAAAAACTGATGGACCACTTCAATATCAGTGCGTCCTGCGTCATATTTACTATGCTACCGTAAACTGGGTCAATATGACGTAAGTACGGCACAGCGTAATACACTTTAGTACACAATGCTTGTGCATTACAAATGGAACGCCATGGTCACGTCATGACATCATGGACCGGAATACCAGTCTAACTCACCTGCGATAGATAGCACGATTATAATCAACAAGAGGATATGGCCAGTGAATATCGCAACGGCTGCCATACATATGATCATGGAGAGGATGAGACCGTAGATGGCGCTAGAAACAGCTACTATCTCTTTGAAAACCTGAAAATAAAACAAATAATACTCAAGTCAAAAATAGTGTACTGGTACATGTAAGCTATAGCGAGACACCTCACCATTTCACCCTTACTTTTCGTCTGAACAGTTGCAATATACTGCCCTTGCCCTGTGCTTGACATTCAAAGGGCAAAGAATTCTCCGGGCACTCTGGTTTCCTCCTGCTGTGCTTTCATCCACCGAATATTGTCTTTATGTACAGAGCCAGACTTGGCGCCCGGTTCTCAAACCAATAGAGGCTATGCACTGACGTCATCAATGGGTATGCCGCCACGCTGGATGGAAAATGGACGGAGCAGACCATCACATGCGCTGCGTCAGAACGTTCCATCCAACATGGCATCACATCACAGCACGCAGGCTGATGACGTCACGTGCATAGGCTCTATACCTCCTGACCGACACTCCCAATGTACTTACATCTTGCCAGAATCTCGATGTCTGGTAGATCGACTGAAGCGGCGAGTCTTTCGGCAAAAAATCTTTCTTTAGGTGTTCGATGAAAGCCTCCCACTTCTGATACTGTTCGTAGGCCGCAAAATACGACTCACTTTTACTTGTTGTCTGAAAAATGAATAAGAAACCATCAAAGGCTGAAGAAGGGATCGCAATTTTAACCAGTATCACTAAGGACAAACATCACAATTGGGGAAGGGTTATTTTAAGTTTCGTATGGATTTTTCCATTGGGCCAAAGCCAAACCATTTTTCGCCCTAATAAGTCTGGGGGAGGCCGTCTCAAGCTTCTCATGTTCCTCACTTGGATGGGATCTTTCACCTGCCCTGCAAACAGTGGCAAAGGCACAAGGGACAAGGCACCGCTGATCACTGTCCCATGCGACAGACTGAAGAGCCAGGTATGATTAATCTCACATGGCCCGGGATTCGAACCCGGGACCTGCCGCTTGCTAAGCGAACGTGATAACCACTAGGCTATCAATGCTCCTCAATCGTGCACGTCAAGGATGACCTTGATAGGGGAGTTCCACTCTAATGAAATCACAAGAATCTGACTCACCGATTCAAAAGCAAATGAAATCCATAGTAATCCCCTTCCGGATTTGGTGAAAGACGATAGCGCACGGACAGGTAGATGATGATTGAAGACGATCTCATTCTTGGGGAGATTTCGACATTCCTCATAGGGATCCAGCAAAAACAATTTGGTGTCTGAACTTATTCCTGGATTGAGGAATCAAAAAACATGGGGCCATATTCATAAAGGATGTTTATGATTTAGACACGTGTAACTTCGTCAAATGCATGGTTGAAATGTGTGCATTTAGTGAAGTTACACGCGTCTAAGTCTTAATCGCGTGATGATTACCCTTTTTGAATACGGCCCATGGACTTTAAAAAGCCGCGTTTCCACTCCAGCGGTTTCCGCTGTGGTAAGCGGCAAGCAGTCTGGTTTTCACAGGGTTGTGGAATATCCCGGGAAGGTTTAACAATGCATGACATATTAATTATACCAAAAATTCATAAAATCGCTCGCTTATGAATTTTTGATTACCCGGTATACCAATGCCTGTGAAAACCACACCGCTTGCCGAAAACCGCTGAGGTGTATTAGGATGCATTAGCGTTTTGCCAACCAGCATTGAAACGACATCAAGACATTGTGGTTCCTGTGCAATGTGGGGTATTTGTGACATTGGCTGAAAACAATCTATAGCACTGACTGTTTTCTTTGTTGCTTACCTTCAGGTAGGCACTGTGCTGAGTTTGGTTTCACCAGTTCTGTATTATTTGCGATCAGCTTGCAGAGTTTACAGAGATTCCTCAATGCTTTAATGTTGATATTTGAGAAGTTGAACGCCTTTTGAAACGCAGGGTCATAAACAACATCTCCCTGAAAAATAAAGTTAAGTCAAAGATTGAATCACCAGTCAAATATATTATCACCTCTTCGAGAATAAACATACCGGTACTCATTAGTTCTTGGCCTAAAATAATCCAATAATTGTGGGGAAGTTTGGTGAAAACTAAAACTATTATGCATGGAATGCAAAGCTGTTGAAATCTGGTCAGTTTTGCCCATGAAAATTTCACTACAGCTACATGTAGACAGGTTTTTTCGGAAGAAAATCCTGTAGAAAAATGTACACGCATTTTCCCACAAAGTGACGTCATTTGAGACAAAAGGGTCGTCTTTCAGTCGGAGG
Source organism: Notospermus geniculatus (assembly GCA_002633025.1). Taxonomy (NCBI): domain Eukaryota; kingdom Metazoa; phylum Nemertea; class Pilidiophora; order Heteronemertea; family Lineidae; genus Notospermus; species Notospermus geniculatus. Next base: position 8,770 of record NMRB01002255.1, read on the forward strand.
AGCGGTAGCGCCACCTTGCATCATGCTGGTTCCTCATCCAAATAGTTTATCCAGATCTACTCACCTTACTAGTAAGGACGTGATTCTTGGCGACCTTTGACCTATCAATTCCCTTGATCCCTATCACAACATAAATACCCGCTGCCGATTCCAGAATCGGCTGTTTGGCAGGTTTGCCACATTTCTTGCCATCTCGTCCACAGGCATCGAAATCCTTCGACGCCGAGCCGGCCGTGGGGAGAGGCTTTAGAGTTGGAGTTGCCGATGGCGTGGGATGGCGTGTCGGTAATGCTACGATACACAAAAAATGCAACGTTAACATGATTTATCTTGATCTTCAGGGTTAGGAAGACATTATTATCTTGTATGCTTTGCTATGGAACATTATGACAATATAACCTTATGTAGTGCATTTAGGTAGACAACGCCTGTGCACTAAGTTACCCAGCATCATCTGTGGAAGTTTTCTCATACCCAATGGTATCAATTTAAAAATATTTCAAGTAAGGTTGTTCCTATCAACCATCTGAAGAACTTTTCTTCAAATTTTTTCCAGTACATGTACTTCCAAGGCAAGGAAACACAAAGGGCCGTATTCAAAAAGGGTGATCATCGCACGATTAAGACTTAAACGTGTGTAACTTCACTAAATGCACACACTTCCACCATGCATTTGACAAAGTTACACGCATCTAAGTCTTAAACACCCTTTTTGAATACGGCCCAAAGCGTCTGCTCCACCCTAAGACTTACTATGTAAACCATGGCCATTGTCCTTCATCGTGGGATGTATCACAGGCTTAGCAGTAGTAGGTTTCATATGTATCGGTGGCAAAGTCTTTCTTGGATAATGTTTTGGTGTTGGTTTCGTTTCCACGGTTGTAGTTGTTGTGGTAGTTGTAGTGGTCGTAGTGGTTGTGGTAAGTGGAGCTGTAGTTGGCTTCCTAGTTGGATGCTTCGGTGTTGTAGGCCAAGGTTTGTCTTCTTCTGGTTGTGTGACCTAAAACAAAACAGAATTTTTCAGAGGCTTCACATGGCAAGGGCAGATTTAGAGGGGCAGCGGGTAAGCCCCCCCCCCTTATGGCAGCTGAGTGAGTTTTTTGTGCCTCAGATGCCTGCAAAATGCATATTTGGCATCCCCTTTTTGAAAATTTTCTCAGGGGTGCCCCCCCCCCCTTCCAGAAATCCTGGATCCGCCCCTGCATGGTTGGAAACGGGGTCAGGTTTTGGGAATCAAGGCAGCCAAAGGCAAATGTGCTGGACACAAAGTCGAATCACATGAACGGCACTGCCAGTGATCAAGGCAGGCAGCAAACAGCAATCAGGAAGACCTTGAGCTGCTTCATGATCAGAAACTATGTCAGGCTTCTCAGAACTCGGGGCAGCCGAAGGCAAATGTGGCTTTACTGAATGGCATGAACAACACTCCCAGTGATGGTGGTTGGAAGAATCTTTGACCAGGAAGGCCTTCGCCTTTCCTGAAGCAAACCTACCTTATAGATTCCTGAACACCTCTCACAGCTCAGGACACCAATACTAAGATTTGCTTTCAGGTCATAGAAACGTTGCAGGTTCGTTTCTGGTCTGAACAACTGCGGCGGTTTGGTGGCTGGTTTGAGCTGACTCACCAAACAAGCCGATACCACTAGTAACATCAAATATAAGGCTGAAATAAGAGTAGAGGACGTCTTTTAATTTATCACATCTCGGAGCGTTTTCAAGTTTTATAGAGTGTAACTCCTGCAAAGCACCAAGATACTTCAAAGAGTTAAAAGGAACAACCCTTCTTCAAAAATTTTTCAGTTAACGCAACAAGATTGTGAGAAAACTTAAACAGAGGGTGTCGTCTGCTGTAGGGGTAGGTGTAAAATGACAGCTCACCAAGTATCAACCACCTGGCCTTCACAACAGGTACAGCAATATAGCGGTAAACGAGGACTTGGATTGTGGTTGTCAAACTGCAGCCTTCAACCGCTTCGTCAGTCGGTTCCAATTCAGCCTCCAGGCGGAGCAACTGGTCGTCGCCCTCATCGCCCCAGAGAGCTGGAAATAAGAGTCTGCATGTAAGCTGTACCAGGACGAGGGCTATAACGTTCAAATTCTTGATTCATGTCACTATGCGGACATGATAACCACTAGGCTGTCAGTTTCAGGCTCCTCAAACATGCCATCACGTGACCTCTGGGTGCAATCGCCGCACCAAAATGTGAACAGTGCTCCAAGCATTGAGAACTGAACCTCTTTTCCTGAAATTGCGGGTCTCCTGCGATGGCACATCTGCAGGTTGCACAAGATCAGTGTCAGCAGAATCGTGTAGAAATCTCACCATTTGAAGTATCGGCCTCAATTCTTAATAGAGCCACATCATCATCATCAACATCCGCTGCCGGTGGATGTGCTGTAGTTGTTTGATTTTCGCTGGCCACAAACTCTCTGATATCATCTGGTAGCTGGAGGCGCGATCCGGCACATCGTGTTTTAGAACAACTAGAAGGGTACGAGCAAGTTAGGAATTCATTCACTATCAGTGTTCTCATTTAGCATGGGTCATCGAACCATCTGTTTTGAAGATGGGGATTCGGCCTAGTGGTTAAGGCGTGCTGCCCCTTAGTGCTGGCGATTGATGCCTTATGCGACGGTCCGTGGGTTCTAGTCCGGTAGGAAGCTATGTCTTTCACCTTAGAAACCTGCTATTATTTCAGTGTTCTTTAATGGTTTCGTAAAATAACATCACAAAATATTTCGTGTTTGGGCTAGCATATTGAAAATCTGGTAGAACATGACTGAAACCTGCTACTTACCAACTGAAGCATTGTTCTTCACATTTCACAAATGCACGGTACCAGATATTGAGAGCAGGCGGCATGATGATTATCACATTTATCCAACAGGATGCGACAATCAATGCCATGAACAGACCAAAGTCATGGATCGCGGGGATCTGAAAAATGGAGGCAGGATGGTGCAACCAATGACATAAACGTGAGAAAGTCATGGATTAAAGCCCTACAATGCCGAAGCCGCTTGTCAAAAGATGAAAATACAAACTTGGAAAGCCACTGAAACTGGACACATAGGTACCGACGGTACTTAGGAAAGCTCACGTCATGAGGTTCGAACCCCACTGTTGGCATGAGAATGTGGGCAGGTCCCTTGGCCTACCAGTCCACCCAGGTGTATAAATGGGTACCATAGCTATTCATTGGAAAGCTCTCAGGTCATGACATCGCAGGTTCGAGTCCTGATGTCGGCATGAGACTCTGGGCAGGTCTCTTTGCCTCCCTCCACCCAGGTGTATAAATGGGTACCATAGCTATTCATTGAAAGCTCTCAGGTCATGAGATCGCAGGTTCGAATCGTACTGTCAACATGAGACTCCGGGCGGGTCTCCTGGCCTACCTTGCCTCTCTCTACCCAGGTGTATAAATGGGTACCGGTCAGAATGATCAGGGTTGGGCACTGAATGAAAGGTCTCAGCCTTCAGGACAGACCAGGATTGAAGTGAGAGTTGGATGACACCTCTAGGCACTGTTGTTGATATCAGCCTGAACCCCAAACTTTGACGTAAGCTTGTTAGTTTTATCGGTACCTAATTCGGAGGCTGTCATACGTACCGCTGAGGCAATATTCGCAGCGAATGCAGCTGCAGTTGTAAAAGACGTGAAGAACGTAGCCTTTCCTGCTGTCCAAATGGTGTGTTTTTGCCGGGCTGCTAAATCTTTTATATGCTTGCTCTGTCGGAATGTGTTGATAAAGATAAAGATGTCGTCAACTCCTGCAAAGGAAGCCAGTGGAAGGGTTTATAACTCATCCATGCCAGGTTTGAGGAGACAGTATCTTCTGTCACTAAGTTTTCTGGGTGGGAAATTCTTCAGGAGGTTTGTAGTAACATAGGGCCGTATTCTAGAACCTTCCTTATCTCTAAGGTTTACCTTTAGCTATTATTTACAGAAAAGAATACAAAAGCTTAAAGCGGACCTTAGAGTTAAGGAGGCTTCTAGAATACAGGCAATAGTATCTTCAAGTACCAGTATTTTTTCATCAACTTCACGGTTTGTCAAAAAACTTTGACAGAAGATGTTGCCTGCTGGACTCTGGGGGTACACCCCCTTCTGAGAATTGTACCTTCTCACATTTTCAAGAAAATTTGATATCTCAGTTATTCAGCAAAACTGCCAATCATGTCAGTGTTTTGAGTAGCAAGTTTTGAATTTTGAGAAGCAAATTGCGATGCAAAACTGACTTATTTTAAGAGTTGTATGTTACTAAAACTTACCGATACCAATGATCACAAACGCTGATGCACCATTCAGAATTCCCAAGGAATTCATGTGAAAGATAGCTCGGTAGCAAAACATTGTCAAAAGGAAACTGAGTACGATGCTGACGATACCACAGGCTGTAAGCCATGTTGAAAATGAGGTCAAGACGAACATGATGACGATAATGAAAACGAGGCTGGAGATGGCGAGGAGCATGTCGTTCCAGAATGTGTGTTCCACCTCGTAATCGAAGACGGTGTTGCCACCGTATAGCACCATGACTTTACTGGAAAGAAGAGAACGTTATGAGAAGATTGCATCGTCTTAAAGCGAATGGCTCGCGGGGTTTGTTGTGGCGCCATGACAGTTGGTCATCGATATCAAGCACCATTTTGAGAAAATGGCAAAAAAAGGATTTTAGTTAAATGGGAAATGCATTAGAGAGCCAAATTTCGGAGGCGCATTCTGCAAAATCTGCCGCTTCAAAATCAATGGGAATAGTACAAAATGTAGATCTTGACCTACTGAATTTGAAAAGGTCATTAACCCATTTTAACAATTTTTTAATGGAACCTCGTCCCCAGTGTTTACATTCGCATATTTGCACAGGTGTTGCATGACTGGAGCATGGCTTTGCCTGGAGGCTAGATTCACTCTCTATGAAGGTACCACCAAAAATGTAAACAAACCCCGCGAGCCATTCGCTTTAATTGCATCTTGAACTACCGAAGGTTAAAATCACTACGCCTTTGGTCTTTGCTCTCATATTCTGAAGGCAGTGACTGGAGGCCTTCAGGCTGGTAATGCGGCTAGATGTGTGTCTCCTTGGCCAGCATAAAGCCCCGTTTCGCTACAGCAGTTTCCGCCACGGTTTGCGGCAAGTGGTGCAGGGTCCTGTGAAAACACCGCTCACATCAAACTGTGGCAGACACCGCTGTGGTGGAAATGTGCCTTAAATAAGGCTTGGGGAACCTACATGTATTATATGTATATCATGCTTTTAATTGGGAACAATGATTACAAGAATTTGACCACACAAGCTCTTTTTAACCCATTACTGTCATTAGGTCCACAATTTGACGCTTCTGTTAAACTTACTCAGTTGAGGACTTCGCCAATACATCGATATAGCTAATGAGGAAGTTTCTAAACTTTTGGTACTGTTCTTCTGATCTGTCATTCCTGTTCGCATAACCTAAAAGAAGTTTATTGAATTGAATTGAAAGGGACATTCAGGTCCTGATCAACTTCTCACACAAAAGGCATCCATCATGTTCATTGTGTAGGACCTGATTACTGTGTACTGCCCTCTATCACAGTTATGATCCCTATTGTGAGTGAACTTTGGTACCCTGAACTTAAAGGACACCATGGAGAGATGTCTTTCTGGCAGATGTGTTCCCCATCCACTAAGGGAGATTCTACTTGAAATGCTAACAGATCTGATTCAGAAAAGTATGCAACCGTGAACAAACCAGGTCACTGATAGGAAATGCCAATAGTCTGTAGGAAGCTGAAGTCCGGCAACATCTAACTATAACCCAATGGAATGCAGAAGTTAGGAAATTGATAGTTGGATTTTCTATGGACCTTTAATCACACACGGCTTTTGAATAACCGGTGCACAGTGCGAACTATCGGGTAACGACCACAAATGGTCAACAGGCATGATTAGAAACCGCAAAGCTCTGCCACATTACATGACTCCTGCATTACATTGGGGCGTAAGTAGATGTTGTCGGACTTTAGACGATTTCATGTCATACCAACCTTTCAAAGGCACTCCAAAGGTGACTTTAGAGTGGAGTAGAGTTGACTTCTTCAAGGTATCATTAAACATATCACCAACAAAGAAATAAAATGCGTTTTTCTCCCTGGCTTTCCTTAAAGCACTGTCGATATTGATGAGCTGGTCTCCAAGTCCATCATAGTGTATGAAATTGCGGCTGTCCTTGGATGGGTAGAAATAGGTCAGAACGGAATTGACAGGGGCACATCCGCCGTATTCCATAAGCGTTGGGTCCTTGAATTTGCCACTTAACAGGCCGTAGTTCTTCCAGCAGAATTTTTGGAACTCTTTATTCGCCATGATCCCTTTTTCAATTTTGTGTATCGTCGCCAGACGCTCTTCTGTAAAGATGTTTCGGTCGTCATCACCAGTTGCGATGTATGCTAACTCAAGATGCCATCTCTGCTGCTTTTGGCGCAGAGTCCTGAAGTAAAACGATATTCAGTCATAAGCCAGAATGCTTGTGTAGAATCTTGGGAGGCTACACGTAGAAGACGATGAAGGACATTTTAGATGGACAGGAATAATTCTAGGTCATTTTCGAGTAGCGCCACGCCATGCCCAAAATGGGGCCCCACTGTGCCATTTTTGACCCCTCCCCAAAGCCCCATGCCCACTGAAAAAAACTGATCTTTTGATCATCAGTTTCAATCCTTGAAGAGTTAAAGGGCATAAAAATACTCTGGTATGTGGTATTTACATGTACTTGCCCCCCTCCCCACACACACACATGGCTTCCTGAACCTTTGATTTACATTTTGTAAAAATCTCCAACATTTTTTAAAAATTGCAGTCACGAGCGATAAATAAAAAGCGACTGGAGGACGTACATGTAACTGTCTATGGAATGAGTTTGTCAGGAGAATATACATAGATAGCACTCCTGGTGCTTCAATAATGATAAAATCTCGTGGCGGTACAAATCAGGAGGTCACGGAAGAATTGGCATGTTATGAAACCTCTGGAATCCAGTGGTCATGTAAGGAAAGGGTTAATTCAGGTGTCTTCCCAGTGAAGCCATGCCACATATCCCGATGATGATATACGTGACAAACCACACAAAAGATATACGGTAATAGTTTTGGGCAACCAAGTGTGAACTTGCAGAACCCAATCATGTGATTTTTGCGCACTGCAATAACGACAAATAACTAATAACAATGCAATTACGAAATGGCTGACTGATCGAGACAGTGCCATGTACACTGAAGTAGACAGGTACACGTTGTACATATCGATAACATGGATAATGCGACCCAGTCAACCATAGCCATTGGGCTATTTATGGAAGCCATACAAACTTTCATAACTTCATTTCAATGACTCCTTTGTAAATCACAAGTAGGGGCCTATGCCTTTTGGCACCAGGTTCCAGAAGGTACGGTTATGAGATGGGTGAAGAATAATAATGCATTTTCAACTATTGCGTATAATCAAAATTGAAGAGAGCTTCCTTATTTTTCCATCCCTAGGTTGGCTCTGGGCCATCCTTCGATATCGACAACATGAACATGAGCAATATGTTTCAGGTTGAGTAAACAATGGAAATTAAAATTAGCAGAATACTGTTTTTCCAAAAAAACAAAAAACCCACAATCACGAGGATTGATTCGCCCATGATTCGGTAGGTCAAGTTTCAATACTGACATATAGGAACCTGGAACATACAATTTTTAATAAGTCGTATACATTGACATGATTGATGTCTTTTTGTTCTGAGCAGCATTTCCCACATTTCATATCAAAATCAATGAAGCAGCGATCCGCTGCACAGTGCTGCCAGCGATGTGGCTAAAAAAAGACTTAGAAAACGGACAGATCGATACCAGTGCCGTATAGCGGATTAGTAATGATGATTCCTGATTGAGAACGATATTGCTTAACTGGATTATTGAAAGTTACCAGTTATTTTCATGTGGTACATTTGTACTTACTTATATTTATACTTGTTGTAAGCAAAGGGGAAGCGCTTCTTCCGGTCCAAACTCCTCTTTTGTCGGTGGACAGAAAATTCTTCCATCACATCAGGAATTGCTTCATGATCTGCATCATTGTCCTCGTCCAGAACAGCGAAGTCCAACCTTCTCATTGCCTCCTCATCTGGTTCATCAAATTCACTCCGCAAGGCCTCAACTGGTTCGGACTTGTACGGGAAATTCTGGCCAAAATCCTCTAAATGTTCAAGCCCTTTGGTCTTTTCCGCCCAACCTTTTCCATGTTTATCTCGGACATCGCCATTTCCTTTTCCACCACCATGGAGATTCAACAGCGGAATGTTCTCAGGATTTCCACTTTCTTCAATCTTGTTGTTTCTAAACTGGTCAGTGAAATTTTCTGTGTTCCCCAAAGCCCCAGCAACATCATGTAAGTTCTCATCATCAAGAAGTTCTCGATTGAGGATACTGTCTACACTACGTTTACCCCTCCCCCAATGTGAACGCCTGTTTATATGAGAAATAGCAATAGACAGGGCATCAGCTCTTTTGGTGGACTGATGGTTTGGGATGGTGAATGAGTTCATGGATTTATCGATGACCATTGGGGGATCCAAACGACATAATGCCCACACGCCAAGGGCTGTCGGTATCAGAATTCCCAACACGAGCAATATCACAGAAATAACAATGTTAGTCAAAAGAAAATCAAGGATGTTTCGGGGACAAGTTGGTTTCTTGCAACAAGCACAACAGCCAGAACAACGAAATTCAGACCCTGTGCTGGCATGACCGACAGCAAATCCGTTGGTCACATGGTTTTGATTTGTTGAGTTTTCTGTAAGAGCACCATTCAGGTGAAGGGAGTCATCATACTCGTCGTCAGTGTTGGAATTGATGCTTAACGGTCCGTACCCATCGTAGCGGGGACGGCGTTGGAATAACGTCAAAAATGGCATGGTCGTCTTGTATAGCTTTTAGGCCTTATATCTGCAACAAGAAACACAAACAAGACTGTGATTGCCGATCTGGGGTTTCATTAGGCCTACGCCATGACGTCACTTCGTGACGACATCGTTACTTGCCATGACTTACTTGCCATGACGTACTTGCCATGACGTTGATGGTTACGTCTTGTTGTCGTATTGGCTTAAAGGAGTTAGACGCCGAAGTTGTAAACAAGCTGGTTTGTTTACAAATATGGTCAGCAAACTAGTTTTATTCCTTCGTGCAGGTGGCAGCACCCGTGATCGTTACACTGGTTCCCGGTCCGATGCAACTCACTCACGATATTCACGTCAGTACATATCACCGACAATAGGTGGCAGCACCGCAGGCGTCCGTGGATAGAGAACCAGTGAGTGAGTGTTTACAACTTCGGCGTCTAACTCCTTTAACTGCATAATCCCCCACCACACAGGGTCAGTGTAAGGGCTATTATTGTTAGGGTCAGGAACAGTCTAAGACTGTTAAGTCTAAGTCTTTTAGGGCTATTGTTAGGGTTAGGAACAGTGTTGGTGGTGGGGGATAATGCAAAAATGCCGACGTCGACACTGTGACTCAAAGACAAAGTCATCAGGACAAAACTGAGGAGACTGACTGTGTGTCTGTGAGAACCACACACACACAGACACACAGTCACAAAGAAAATGTCATTTTTACAAATCATCAGTCACTTACATTGGATAAATCGACAGTAATGGTTTCCTTGTCACCATGACTAACAAATCATTAAATTTTCACAAAGGTGACGAACGCCAGAATCTCAAAATAGACAAGTTTTATCTGACAAAGAAACAAGAAAGAATTGGTCATCATCCATGTTTACATTGGTCACGTGATTTCATCGTCGTTACAAAATAAACTCGTTTGGCCTTCCAGTATAGCCGTGTTAGGGCCGTAAAGACAGGTAGACTGTTTCCGGTCTTTGCCGCTCCACTCCCATGGCGCTCACACTGTTTCGGGCCATGTGCGGAACGCAACCGCCCATAGACTGTCCCAGTGTCAAGAGATCGGTACCGACGATGATTGGTGGTTTGATTTCCAAAGACAATAGGGAGGTTGAGATTAGCCACTTATCACGGATCCTTATACGGATAGAATTCTGTTAACGAAGACAGATTTTGTGTAGATTTCGATCGGGCCCCTATAAATGTATAAGGATCCGTGATAAGTCGCTGATCTCAACCTCCCTATTGGCAATACGTGGACGTAAGGGAGGGCCCCAGTGAGTTCCTGTCGTCCTCCTCAATCCATCAGACAGACTTCACAACAAGACTGGCTCATCACCAAAGCCAGCCAAAGGTTCCGTCACTTTCCTCAAGTGGCCCAGATAAATATCGTTTCCAGATAGCCAAATGATTAGAATATCAAAAGCAACTGAATGTGCTGCCAATGCCAGAAGTCAAGAATCGCTATAAGGCCTAGGCCTATTTATTCCGATGATCGTTTCTTCGCAGTTGGTGTTTGAGATCGTTGGGTCTCATTACCACAATGACGTCGACTTTCCCTTTGTGATCATATAGGCCCTATTTGTCCTTCCTTCAGTCGATACAGTTTTGCTGTTCACGATTTGATATTTGCTGAAGACGGGGAACGCCCAAACGGAATGTTACAGAGAAGATGACTCTGACGAGAAGCTTGTAAAAAGATGGTGAACATGCAGGACGTTCTTCAAATTCATTTTGATGATCGTTGCAACATCACTCGCTATTTGATGTTTAGGCCTACCCAGACACTAGGTAGGCCTACGCCTTGGCTGGAAGTATGTAGGCCTATCACCCGGACGGATAAAAAATAAGGAAACCACCCCTTATCTCTGTCTAAAACGAACAAGATTGCAAACCCTAAAGCGGGTGATCCACTGTTGCGATATTGGCTTGAGACGTGGTTGCGTTCCCTTGCGATTACCTTATAGGCCTAAGGACTTTCGATTGCCTGTTTGTACAGGAGCGAAAAAGTTTTCCATGGTCATGTTGTTGAAATGTTACTATGATAGTTTGTTTGCCTGTACTGTGGTCAGAAGATCGTGTTGCTCAGGAATGTTGTTTAAATGTTGGAAAATATTGCCCGTTTATGCAGATCATTTCCATGCAAATCGTCCGTCTCCCAGCAAGTCCGCAAAGGCATCATTGAAAGGCCGCACAAATCTCTTCAATAACTGTCGTGTCTCTTCCCACAACGGCCTTTTTGACTGCGCGTTAGCGTGTTTGAAGTTGACTATCTTATTCATAATGGGAGGTTCAGGAACCGCTGAAAAGAAAGCGTTCAAACGTCACTATTAAAACAGTAGGGTACACTCCTGGTTTTACAGAAATAGCACCGATTTACAAAAACATTCTGGTGGCCCAGGGTCGTCAACATTCCCCCAGTAAACTTACCAACATCAAGAAACTTAAAGATGTCTCTCATGTGTCCCTCGATATCTTTTCCATAATCCTCCGTTCTGATGATGTGGAACTGATTCCGTGCAAACACTTTAAACCAATCGGAGAAGAAAACGACATAGAGGACATGGTACAGCCGAACCTGCAATACGACATGTTAAAAAAATTATCCGGACGGAATGCCTCAATAGGGAGGTTTAGAAATCTACTTAACGTGTAGTATGAAAAGCAACGCTGTCGTAAAGTTTACGTTTATTGTTTGATTTCTAAACCTCCCTAGTCTCGGTCGTTCTACGATTCGGACTGTCAACTGCGTTACAGGGCTCACTGACAAAAGGGCGCGTTTTGGGACTGCAGGCGCCAACTTATGGCATACAGCTATTCATTAAACAATATTGGGCCATATTTATAAAATGTAGGAGAAAACTGCAGCCCCGGTGAAACGTACGATGTCGAGGATGGGTCGCCATCACAGGACTATTTAAAAGCCACTGGCTGGCTGGCTCCACCAGGAATGGCGGACCGAATCATGTCTTTCTCTGGGAGGAAATGGCGCTGACTTCGTTGGACCGAAAAAGCTTAGTTGTCAAAAGACGTACCCCTTGTCGATCTCCCTCTGCTAAAAGATTTGGATCATACACACACGCCCGAATCGTATGGCGCTTGAAACAGTCATCGTACATGGCTATAATCTGTGTGACTCTTTGGTGGAAGTTTGCAGGTGATTTTGATCTGCCCGAACTCTGGAAGAGGTAGTGGGAATACACACTGAAAGAAGAGAGAAGAAAAGGGAGACTTTAAAGACACCCCACCCCCCGTGCGAAATTTGCTGTCTGTGCGCCGAGCTTGTTGAGAAGGCGCGCATCCTCCCACAGCAGGGCTTTGGTCTCGTTCCTCTTCAGGAGTGGATGAAGAGGAGCGAGGTAAATACCCCTGCTGGGGAGGATGGAAGGCGCGCATCCTCCCACAGCAGGGCTTTGGTCTCGTTCCTCTTCAGGAGTGGATGAAGAGGAGCGAGGTAAAAACCCCTGCTGGGGAGTATGGAAGGCGCGTTGCTTTCCCCGGCACACGGCGCGATGGTTGTTGCTTGCCCTTGGACAGTTTGTCTTGGTGGCACGGTTGGGACCACGATGGCCTGAATTCCTCGGATCGGAAAACTGTTATCCCACTCACGCATCGACGGGATCTCGGACTATTACGATGAACTTTGCTTGTGGTGTATAAGCCTTGATAAGATGACCAATTATAAGTTCTGGCTCCGTGATAGGTGTCGTGACGGTGTTCTGTGGCGGGATGACCTTCCTGGCGAAGAAACTGACGTCCCACATGTAGGAGGGGCTTCCGTCACCTGAAAGAGAGATGTCTTCAGAAATTCGAGTTTTTCCTGTCACCGCTGATGTTCTAGATTCGATCCCACGCAGACCCATTACTTCATGAGATATTAGGGAGGTTTAGAAATCAAACGATAAACGTAAACTTTACGACAACGTTATCTTTCATGCGACACATTATCCAGATTTATATTGCATTTTCGGTACAAAAATAACGTTGTCGTTAACGTTTACGTTTATCGTTTGATTTCTAAACCTCCCTAATTAGTACAGAAGACGGCTCCTGCTGTACATTTATTTGTTCAACTACTGCCTAGAGGCTATACCGTATTGGCGCCTGGGTCTCAATTTGGCGATTTACCGTTAAAACATACCCGTTATGATCTGCCTGACAAAATTTCGTGTCGCGTTGGTGACGTTCTTCACCGATTTATTATAGCTAACGGTCTTCTTAGAGAGCTCTTGTGTAAATCGCTTCGCGTAGGTACTCAATGGCGGTTCTGAAAATGACAAAATTGAAGATGTCACGACATTGGAATTCACTGTCCAACTGAATAGAGAGTATTAGATCGCTTACCATAAACGTAAACGTAAACTTCAATGACGTCGCATATTCTTGACGTCCGAATCCAGTCATGGCCGTCGCTAGCATGGGGGGAGGGCGAAAAACGTATTTTTAATGGAATTTTTGACCGAAAAGTGACAAAAAGGGCAATTTTGTCACCAGCTCCCAGAGCCAAATGCCCCCTCCCCCAGACAGGCCAAAATGCCCCCCCCCCTCCCGACAGAAATTAGCCGGCCACGGCCTTGCGAATGCGTATTTTACAATTGCGCAGTTAATCATTACCGGTACCTCGTCTAGCAAAGAAATTTTTGCCTCCACTTACTGCCGTATCTGCCCCGCGTCCACCAATGCAACTCCTTTGTGGTGCCCGCTTGAAGTGGATGCTGGGATATCCGGTGCCATAGATCCGTGGTGCCACACTTCGGAAACCCTAGCAAGTAATAGTACGGCAGACAGTGGAGGGTGGAGCCTTCCCTCCAACATGGGTTCTTCATGTCCTTGAGAAATTTCTTAGAATCAGGTGGCTGGGTAAAAGAACGTATAGAGGTGAAAGCCATGAAAATAATAAGGATCCATGCAGCACGTGCACTATAATATTGCATAAGGGCGGCTTTCATTAGAGTTTTCGCGCAAGGAAACGCTCCAATGGAAAGCCGCCCTAATGCGAAAGTTTTCACTTCGTGGATTGCGCGTTCGTCACGTCGACTTTGGTAGCGATGTCGCAGATGGCTTTTTTGTGTTGGGGGGGGGGGGGATTCTGAGGACAGGGATGGGGTGGGGTTATGGCTTCTGCCATTTTTCTGCCAAAATCTGCATGGAAAACACGTTTTTCGGTGACGTCAGGGGCGTTGCCCCCCCCCCTCCCGCAGCTACGGCACGCGTTTAGCGACGTCGCTTGATCGACGTGTTAATCCGTTTTTCTAACCCAACTACTGCAAAATAACTCAACGGTTGGCGTGAATAAGGAATCATACCTTCAAATTCAAATTCGCTCCAAAGTTGGCTGGTTTATACTGTCCAAGCTGAGACTGAAGAGACTTTTCCCCTTCCAAATCAAGTTTCGGCGCCTTGTAACCCGCCAGCTGCGACAGAATGTAATCCTTTGTAATCCAATTGGCCGTTTTGATAATTCTTTCCGTTTTGCTGATGTTGGTGTCTATCATTGGCGAATCTTGTCCTTCCGCCTTCATGTTGACGTAAGATGTTCCTTTGACTGTGGGTAGATCTCCGATGCTAGCGACGGAGGAATTTACCCCTTTGGGGGAAAATGACAGCTTTTCTGGCAGAACACGGACATCCTTCCTCGGGCAGAGCCGCATCGCCGTCGGGTTCCATCCCGATACGTAGAGGAGGAATACCACCAACAGGGCAATGACTAACTGGTTGAGGAAGATGAAGGCGAGGCTTCTACATGTACATCGTCGTCCAACTTCCATCCTGAAATTGACGTAATTTCGGTCCTTCTTTTCTAAAGTTCACGGTGTAACAGGAATCTGAGTCCCTCGGAATTTAAGTCCGGTTGTATTGTCCGACGACAACCATTCCTTTCACACCTACCTCCCAAGGTTTTTCTCTCAGCGCTTCTAAAGTGCTCTGTTCCAGCACTTCTGGAGCTTCTTCTCTTGATGTAAACCTGGATTTAAAATCCCATGTAGCATTTTCCAGAATCGGATGGTGATGATGACAATCGAAATCACGCCACCCACAATCACCCAACTGTAGCCTATGTCCACCCAAAACAGTTCAACACAAGGGAATAAAATGTACCCTGGTACTTAGCTAAACCAGGGAGCTAGAGTGAATTAAATACAGCAAGAGGAAGTTAGGAATTGTGTCATTTCACCATGTAAACAAACCAAGTATCAGCTGTACAAACATTATCTTCAAAATACAATTGAAGCGACCTCGTTATGCCCACAGAATGCACCTATCAAAACTGTCATCAGCTGTAACAGGTGGTGTTAAATCCAGAAAGGTATTGTACAATTTAAGCCAGTGAATCAATACACAATAACATATAAAAACAAACAATATCGAGATGTTATGATTACGAATATAAAAGATGCAGAGATGTGGAGCCGAGAATGAAAAATTAATAAATGTTGGTACTTTGACTGAACACTTATCTGGTGCTGGAAATTGTGTGTGCAAAGCTGGGACTGGGACAAGTTAGACAGCATATCAACCATGTCATGATGTGACAGGGACAAGTGAGACGACACATCATATTACTTGGACAAGTGAGACAACACATCATATCACTTGGGCAAGTGACACAACACATCACATCACTTGGACAAGTGAGACAACACATCATTGTGACTGGGACATAGATCACATAAATCATGCTTGCAATAAGAAGTTGAATCTTTATGCAACAAATAACATTCTATTGTCACGTTTATTGCAAATTGATAATAATTTACCAAAATACATTCAAGATAATTCAAAGGATACAATGAACAGAAGGATTAAAGCCTGTAAATTCTTTTACTTGCACCGTGGAGTTCAGCAAAGCAACTTCAACAAGTTGTTCTATCCAATACAGCATTTTAGAAGACAGGGGCATTGGATGGGAAACACACCACAAATAATGTAACATTCAAATGCGAAAACAACTACAGTGGGAAGAGTTTTGGCGACCAAATCAGTAATCAGGCTGTTTTTGTGCCGCAAGGATGCGCGCAACAGTCATGGCATGAGTTTCAAATCTGATCTCTCCCCCCAACTACTTCTCCCCCCCCCCCACTACTACCACCATTCCACAAACATAACCATTTGACCCTACACTCACTTCTATATTTCCATACAGAGCCATTTGTGGAGATTCTCTTAGCAGTGAAATATATTCACATGTGATAGCACAGATGAACGTAACCAAGTCTACAGCCTGAGTTTGATTGTGAAGAAATTAATAAATTTATGGCAGGAAGAAAAAGGCACATAAGCTAATAAAAATGATGGCATCAGTCTATTTTTCTTGTCTTTTGTACATGTCAACATTTCCAAGCGTGTGCCTTTCTGGATCAAAATCTGTCTCTTGATTCCACAACAAAACAGTTCAGCAAACTTGTTTCAAAAGTCAGCTGTACCACTCCTTCATCCGAATATACCATCATCAACTATTTCTAGTGACATAACAGAATTCCTGAAATGCTCTAAGGACCAAACCGTTGATGTGACATCACCTGCTTCATGGCTGTGACTCTGGGGGCTGAAATGGGGAGGAAATTAGAATAAATGGCATGACATTCTGAAGGTGTTAAGAAAATGATAGTCTGTGCATCCCTTGATCCTTTCCGAGAGCAAAGTAGTAACTCAAACAAATGTCGAACCAACAGCCTCTTTGAAGCGAGCCTGACTCATATCACTGCACTTCCCATTTGTGTACTAATTCAAATAAAAATCATGGTCTGATACATATGTGCAGACACTGCATCTACTGATAATGATGATACCCTCTTTCAAACAAACAGCCCATCATGACTTCATGGCAGAAACATTAGGGGTTTGTCACCCGAATTAACTCTTACTTATTTGTGGGGTCATTAAAGGTGACTAAAATGTCTGAACCATACTGCTGAAGTCGGAACACTGCCATGTAGATGTTGACCTCGTGTTTTGATGCTTCCTTGTACTTGGCCACCTTCTGTTTCCCAGCAACAAGCCAGGCACTTTGGCACCTGAAACATGGAAAAAACATGAATATATATGTGAGTGGGTGACTTTTCAACCGAAACATTTGTGTCCTAGGGGGACTGCTGGAGGGGGGGGGGGGTTGTCCTCCACTCCCACCTCTGAAGCTGATGCAATGCTTACTGTGACATGGATCTCGTGTTGCTTGGAATCTGTTCAACATGGAGAATCTGCGTGTCCTCGTCCGTAGCAGCATCATTCCAGCCAGCAATTTCAGCATAATGGGTCCTGAAGATAAGGCGCAGCATTAGCGTTATTGGTAATTATACTGGGAAATGCAAATTTAAAATTACCGATAAACACAAATGACAGCTAGTATCTCTCAAGCCTTTAAGGATTCATGTTCTGTAATTTACCAATGAAACAAGTTTTAATGCGATTTTTCTGATGATCATTGGAAGGATTCTCAAGTTACCTTATCGCCATTTCATCTGGTTCATCTACATATTCCAGAATCTCTATGATCATGCTTTGGTCCGTTTTTGAATGTGTGAATACTTCTTGGTTGTCAGGGATTTCCCGCACATCACTTCAAAGAAAAGAAAACTGGTATTAGACCAACAAGTGGCATTTTTGCACTTTCACTCACAACAAGATTAACCACTTAACAGCAATATTACCTGGCATCCAGCACATCTTCTGGAAGACCAATGGTCAAAGCCCCACCAAATAGGTTTCGTTTCATTACAATGCTGGCACACCTGACACCTTGTTACCATTGAGTTGAGAAACTGAAAGACATGAAAATGACGCATGAACATGATGACATGAAAATGACTCACTATAGAGGAATCCCACTGACGTCATCAAATCATGTGACTGGACGTCAAAATGACGCAAACTAGCGTCAATAGGGTGTTACATGTGGATTGACATCACGCCTGACGTGACGAGACAGCCATGACAGCACACGAAATAACGTCATCGCGTCATCGTGACGTTCTTCAGGAAACATGTGGTGAATTTGACGTCCAACAAACGTGGCCTTTTGATTGATGACTTCACGTGGTGGCTGTGGGATTCCTCTAGGCCTACAGTCTAGCCGTAGATTAAGATTTCGATGTTCAGGGCACCCGCCCCCTCTTTTCCGAAATCGTGGATCCGCCCCTGCATATTAATCATGTTAAATGTATAGAATAAATGTCAGTGTGTGTGAGGACCAATGGCCTGATATGACTGTCACTATGCCCCCCCCTCTTATTCTTATAAACCAGAAACCATATAAACAGCACCACACAACATAACACTAGTCACTAGGCCTAACAGTAAACACTCAGTACAGAAATGTCTCTGTCAGAAGTTGCCACAGTCTCATGACATTGATTGACAGTGCGCCATTTAGGTCTGTTGTTGTCATGTTTGCTTGCGTATCCTGATGCGTGTTTTACTACATCGGCTGCAGGATACCCTGATTTGACACGCAATTATCTCTGAAACAAACCAAAATTACTTTCACTCATTACATGCCAAATTTCGTGTGCCGGCAGCACAACCGAAGTACCTAACCCGTGTAACGAAACGACTGTAACGAAAAGGCCGTGTGAGGAAACGATCTGATACAAATCATGTGACCTGTCATACACCAGACAAAATGGCGGACGCACAGTGACACCATCAGAAAACTTGACGATTCGACAAAAGTTATTTCACAGATTCCTAAGTGAGATAAAGTAGGTTCAAAGTTGTTGAATTTGTAAAGTAATTGTTATGTAATCCATTTTTATCAAAAAACATCCTTTGTCTTTGCATTGCGCAATGTTACCAATACGATAGCTAACAACGTTAGCATGGTTAGGCCTAGCATGGATGGTGGTTAGAACACTGCACACACTGCACAGTCACAGCAGCAGACACACATCACATCATCTCACATGCATGACATGGTCATCATGGTCATGGATGGCTGCATGCTGCATCCCCCGTATAGGCCTAGGGCCTTATCGCAGCCGCCACGTTGGAAGCCAGCCAGGCGGAAAGGGCCCAGTCATCAGTCTTAGCGATCGCAATGAATGATCAACAGTGCATAGGCTATGGGATGACATGCAAATCTGACTGAATGAGAAGTGAAAAGTCTGCTGATGTGGCTTGTCATTTGTCATGTGCATGTGTACAATGTGTGTTTTATGTTTAGTGACAGTTCCTTTCGAATGTCTTAAAACGTTATTTTAGTTGGCCTAATATTGGTTCGATTATTATGTCTTTGAGATTCTGGTCTACCTCTCTGTAGCTGTTCTGTCTGGGGAGGAGTGCGTAGAGTGGTAACCCATAACCCGACAGGTGGCGCTGAGAGCATCAGACCCGAAACATGTCAAAAATGTAGCAAAACAAAGTGCAAAGTGGCAAAATGTTGTTTGCTTCACCACATGGAATAGTGTTGCAGGTTCCTATAATTGCCCACTATCTAGGCCTATTGCTAAAATAACCCTTCGCCATGTAGGCCCTAGTCCAACTCAGTTTCAGATTTGGACTTTGTCCCAATAGCACTACACACAATGTGAAGGTCTGTTGGTAACGTTGATTACTAATCTCTCTCAGCGAAATCCAATCGGTTGCAATATCCTTTTACAGTCAAAATTGTTATTGTTTCATTATGGGTAATGTGCATAATTATTTGCTGTGCTTGTTTCATTGTACTATAATGTATATAATGTGTGTGTGGCAATATCGTCGGTCATATTAAAAGAATGTTAATTTAGTTCCCCTAGTAACTGGCAATTACCATAGCCTAGTTCCTGGTGTGGTGCATCCATAAGTGTGCAGGTCACCAAATTATATAATTATCGCGTATGTCGTTAGGCCACATGTTTTATTCTTAGTTAATTGGCCTTTTGTCCATGTTCACAGTATCAGGGTCATTTGGAGGATGTGGGATTGTTTAAATTACGATATTAGAACATCAGTTTGACAACGGACATCTGTAATAATTCATTTATGATCAATATCATAGTTGATAGTACTTAATCAAACCTTAGAATTGGGCAAAATTATTGTTTCGATCTCTGATTTGACAAGCTAATCAAGGATGTGTAATTATTATTATTTATCAATCCATACCATAATCAAACTTCTGGGACAGTATTGCTTCCGTCTGTTGGCCCAATAACTGATGCAACTGAAACGGATGGAGGTTGGCCGCATAACAAACAATCGACAAACTAGGCCTTCGGTCAGGCTGGTTATTGTGGTGTAAATATTTGAGTTGGAAAGTCTGGATTTTTCGGCTCACACAGTTTTGTAGTGATTTGATTTTTCTGCAGTGGCATTCTTTGTTTTGAGATCATTCTAGTTTATGTCAACCAATTTGTGGTTATTGAGGGATTTTGGTAGGTATTGATAGTTTTTACAGTCCCAAACTGGGACTTGAAAAATCCCACTGTATCAAAAGTATTGTTAGATAAATTAGGGCTACCAACAGTGTTTTTTTTCCGTAGGACTAAGTCTGTATCAAGCAACTACAGCTATTGTTGTTTTAAAGATTGCAGTGATTAGAAATGACAACTTGGTACAGGAGGTTATCTGAGGAAATTCCCAGGGTGAGAAACAATCTTTGCAGCCCTTATTTTGTTCGCTTTCTCCTGTAGATAAGTTCCCTTTCCTACCGATATGTTTATCATTGGAAAACAAAATATGGTATTGTGTAAAAATGTTAGAAATGCAATGGTTTCCTACTTGTTGTCAGCCCGTCCTGTCATGCCTGTTCAACGCAGGAGTGGGACATCAAAGTTCTCTTGTTCATTTTCATGCTTTTAAAAATCCATGCTGGCAGTGTGATGATACCTACTGCTAAATCCTGAAGTGCCCCATAGCACCCCCTCCCATGAATTGGATTCTTATTCAGTCAAGAAAATATTTCAGCAAAGTCTTTAGGTTTGGTACTTTATTGTGTATGCTAAGCATCAAAACTGTCACTTTCAGACCCTTCTTTCATTGTCCTCAGTTATGCCTTTTGACCTNCCCCCCCCATGTGTGCTATTTGGCAAGGATTTGCACCTGCAACCTCCTGCATGAGGCAGTTATCCCACTACCATCATTTTCCCATGAAGTTGTTTTCCACGAGTCCTGCATTTTTGTGAAGTTCATTTCCTCTTGCCTCAACCAATCCCATTGCTTCGTGTATTCTCAGTTTCAAAATGAGGAAGTTTAGTTCATTTAGGCCTTGATTGGTTTTCCATTTCAAAGATTCTGCAAATGTTTTCATTTTATAAACCGACAGAGACGTACATTTCAGCTATTGAGTGGTAAAGCTGTTAATCCTTTCCTCTATTGTGACAAGTGCCTACATTTGTTGGAGCGAATCACATTCTTCGGACGAGAGTGACCATGTAACATAAGCCGTGGTTACACTACATAGAAATCCCCGGGTTTTTTGACACCCGGGTCTAGCCCAGCTCTGAAAAATCCCTCCTGAGGCCCGGTGCCCGTCAACACTACTCAGATTTTGTGACGGGGACCTAAATTAAGCCCTCCAAAACCCGTTCGAACTCGGAGGGGATTATTACACCGCGTTTTTAACAGGTGTGGACCGGGTTCGACACGGGTTTTTTATGTAGTGTAACAAGGGCTATTGTGACTCTTGACAAGTGGCTTTTTCATTCACTTCTGTGATCTTGACTAGAAAGTGCCTGAGGAAGACCCCGGTTGGGGTCGAAAATTTGCGAAATACGGAGACGCCTTTACTTGTACTATCTTGACAAAGAAAGGTATCTGTCTAGGCCTATTCATTTTTCCGTAATAATGTGGAGTTCTAAGAAATAAGTGTGAAATGATGGGAGTGCCTGCATAAGGAAGGCTTTGTCTTCATCATCCATGTCCTGGTCTTTGAAATAGAATCAGTGAAGCATGAAATGAAAGTAGATTGGTAGGCATACAACGAGACTGTTCAGTCATTGTATTGGGCATTTGTGGTGAATTGTCGTCAAGAAATGTGTGTCTCTGTCGTGGACAAGTCAGGATGGATCATTTTATACGCCTGTTTCAAATCTTTACACCTGCAGTGTGACATGTGTGATCACAATCTGAGGAATAATTCGGTTATTCACAGACTCCGGTAATCTGGCTTTCATAAGCTTTTCATGGTCGATCTTATGTTGATTTGTCACTGACAGTGTCAGTTTGAAAATTACCTGCGATTTACCTGGTAAGTTTGAAGTGTGATTGAGATATCATATCCAAATATTTGCATGTATAAAATATCGCGAGTCCAGCTTGTATAGGGTTGAATTTACCCTATTGGAAAATACTTTGGGAGGTAATTTTTTGGGCCATCCGATATATAAATGCGTGGAGAATGAATGGCCATGACGTCATGTGGGAGAACTAGTAGAGCACCATCTTTGTTGGAAATCTCTATAATACTCATTTATTCGTGAAGGTATGTGAAACGTTTTCCTTGACCACCTCACCTTTAAGCCTAGTTCATACTTCAACGCGTGACCATCGTCGGTGACGGATCTCGCATTCAACGTCGACCCCGTCGCCTGATTTGGTCGGCGTCTGATCGCGAGACTGTAATTACTTGAGTCCTTTCATAATGCGTCGCCGTCGCTGAAGTACGCTGGAATATGAATCAACTCCGCGAAGTTGGCGTCCAGATTTTGATCGTGCGTCGGACGCCAATGGTCCTGCGTCGAAGTATGAACTAGGCTTTTCATATCGTAAGCACCAAAGTTTTGACATGGCAAATCGCATGTTGCACTGAAAAAGTGCAAAAATGGAGTTCGGTTATTCACGATAATTGTCATTTTTTCAATCCGCCTCCAGCCGTATCATCACGAATCTGGAACAATGACAATTAATTGTGATTATAATCGGCAGTTCGTCTGCGCCCGTGTGATTGAAATGAAATCACAGACAAGGACATCCTCGTGGAATTGATTAGAAATTATCTGCTTCCTATAGGACTTCATGACCTTGTTCATTGCATTAACCCATTAGGCCCCAGCATCCTGTGTTGTGGAGTGACGTGATGGAAACATCATTGACTGTATTTGTATTTTGACCCGTGCCAGCAAAATGAGTCAGAATGCGCAAAGAAGACCCAAAGTGCACCAACGGATTGTTGATTTCAGTATTGTCTGACTGGCCATTGTGAAATTTAGCTCAGTCAATTTCTATAATTGTTCTCCATGGTGTCACCTTGGGTTTTCTTGGTATGGTTACGTGGCTGCAGATTGCCAGGGGAACACGACGGCAGACCAATTTAATGTCAATCATTTGTGTCTTTTAAAGCGTGAATGGAAAAGGTTATAAAACTCACTTGCCTCTGTGCATGTAACTCGCAGTCCATAACTCGCGTGTGGAAACGCTCCAATGGAAAGCCACCCTCAATGATGTACACTTAATTATTTCAGGAGAATGTAAAAAAAGGTCCTCGCAGATTCACCCTACCTTCACCTGAGGGGGAAGATTTACCTACAATCCAAGAGGCATCGTTAGAAACGGGTGGAACTGATTTCGTGTATGAGAATACACAAACTCATCAGGGACAACACCAAAATGGCTACGGAAGGCAGGGTTCTCTTTCTGCTATGAGCAAGCTGACCGAGCAGAAACATACACAGCAGAGATGGAGTGAGCCGCCAGACACGGATCTTGACAGTTCATGCGTATCGGAAGATTCAGCGGACGGTGTATTTTATGACGACACGTTACTCGCTTCCGCACTTGGCGACAGCGGGGACTCTAATCAACATAAAGCGTTATGTAGGACAGACGGACATGGACTGCTCGGCAGACGACCTTCACACGTAAAAGAAGTCGTTGACACTTTTGAGGAATCAGACCAGTTCCGCCGAATGAGTGTGCAAAGTCAGGCGACCGGTGGGACTTATGGGACAGTAGCATTTTCAACAGCAGGCTATGCCCAGGATATAACTATGGAACATTCTGGTAATATTTCTCCCGGGCAGAGGAAGGCCAGCGAGCCAAATTTTATGAATCAGTTACAGGATGCGATCCAGAAACGCCAGAACGTAAAGGATGGTGCCCACTCCATCTATGATTTGGAATGTGAAGTGAGGATGAATGGTGACCACACGCGTGAAGATGTGTCGCCATATCACTCTCTATATTCTCGAGGTAAGAACATACAAATGTACGATGACATTTTTTTCCTCAGTTACGGAGGCTTTGCAAATGACGTCATCCTGGCGGCCATTCTGGAGGACACAGGGCACAGAGGTAAGAGCCGACCATGATGTGAATTGCGTGAAGTGTGCCATGTCATTTTCTGACCTAATGTCATTAGGGCATGCACGGCTCATTTTGCTGCGTCTCTCGTGTCCTCCAGCATGGTGGCTTGTGACGTCATTTGCAAAGCTTCTATAAGAGAGCAAATGAAAATGAGGTTCACCATCACCATTGCGCTGCGTCCGTCATCGTGAACTAACAGGGATGGTGCATTTCTTAACCGCTTGGTTTACAAACTTGAAACTTGGTTTGGCATGCAGACATTTCTCCAGACATTTATCAATTATAATGTATTTAAGCTGAGGATTTTGAGTGCAGAATGAATCTGAAAATCCAGGTTTCAAGAGGTGCTCATGTCGCGACTCTCGGTGATGCCTGGCGCTCGCCATTCACGTGAATGTGTAGTCTCACCTGAGGACACTAATTAAAGAATTTCTGACCCTCGTGCTGCGATCTAACAGGTGTTGTGGAGTGTTCCAATGTGAGGGCCCTTCAGTCAGTTCAGCTTTAGAATGCTGTACATTTATGTGAGTTACTGTGCATCCATGTACAGAAGTTTTGGCAAACTGTGAGCATCTGATATTGGAATGTGTTTCACATTGACTTGACATGTTTTCTCTGTACATCAGTCCCCTAAATCATTGAAGAATAATAACACCAACTTGCCAACTTCAGTTGAAACCATTTGGTACATCAGGTCTGTATATAAATGTGTTTATACATAAGTTTGGTGCTATGAGTATTGAAATTTCTGTAAGTATTAGATCCATATATTGGAATCAAATGCAAGGCCTATAGCTGTGATGGTTGGAGGTCCTTTTCTAATGGATTATAAGTTTGGATAATGCATCTTCAATTTCCAAGACCGAGTTTTCAAAAAGGCATATGGATGCACCTGATATAGGTGGCAGTTCGAATGCTATGATCGAGGGACTACAGTATACTTACTGGATCATGTGTAACTGTTTGGAGTGGTCCTGCATGACTGCAAGTTCTGGCCTCAATCGGTGAAATAATTGTCATGACTGGCAGCTCCTTTCTCGACTACAGCTACTTTTGTTTTCCTGATTGACTGATTGTTTCTGTGCAAATAGTCACACTGTGATTCAGAGTTGACGCTGCTTGGCCTGCGACTGAGCTCTCTGAGCTATGTAGGCCTAATTCTTATAGGATTTACAAATATTTCTGTGACAGGTATTGTGGCATTTTGCAAGTTTTCCCCTCCAAGTTACTTGGGATTATTGTCCACGGACTTTAACTGTATCATTCATGTCGGATAGTGAGAATATTTTGATGGACTGCTTTTGAGGTGTTCTGCAGGGTTTCTCCTCAATCAAAGACACTTTTAATTGCTCTCCGGGGACTTTGATTTCGTGATTGCTATCCGGGGACTTTGATCATTTTGGTTATGACCCAGTGGAACCCAAAATATAGCAAAGCAAATGCCATCATGCATAAACCTCCGATAAGAGGTCGTTCCGTATCGGACCCGGAGCCATTATATGACATGCCACCGCCAATCCCCGAAAATGAGCCAGTGCCAGTGGCGGCCCGTATTGGGTCCCTGCTGCGGCCTGTTCAGAGGAGGGCAACGTACTCCAAGTTCTTGTTCCATATCAGGAATGTCGGGAAAGCGCTCGAGGAAACTATGGTTAAGGCGCAGGAGGATTGTATTCGAGTAACGTTTCTTGATGAAAAGTCGAATGATGGTACGTCTCCCAAAGAAAGTGTATTTTGCAGTATACCATGTCCGCACTGTGGGACGCAAACATCTTGCCGTGGTATCAAGACTTAGAAGAATTACTATGATTAGCAGCTGATGAAATCCTCAATCAGTCATGATGTATCCTGAACTAGAAAAACAAAAGATCTCATAAAGTTTGTGGCAAATTTATCAAAACAACTTTTACACACACGCCAGCTATTTTTGCATTCCCAGGATGACGTAGCTTCTTGTCAAGAAAACTGTGAAATTTGTCACTTTTGTTTTCATTTTCAGTGGCGCATGATTTATCAATTAACAAAAAAAGTGGCGGAAATCTGCATAATTTGATGACATCTTGGATGTCAAGTGATAGATACACTCCTGACCTGATTTGTGATCTCATGATATCAAACAAATTTTTCTGTGCCATGTGCATCATGTATTAGGCCTGCACTTTATTTGTTGATCTGATAATGTCTGATTTCATTTCCATGGGGGAAATCTATTGTTTTGATAAAATATCACTTACGCTCGGAATTTCATTCAGGTTTAAAAAGCTAAGCAGACGTGATAACCACTAGGCTATCAAGGCTCACCGGTACCCTGTCTGAACCAACTCTAATATTGAGTGTTTTGGAATGACTTGGAATGACTCTCACTTTAGCTTTTCAACATTCTTGCCCATCTTACAGAGCAAGCCAACAGATCAACAGAAGAAGAAGACCCTGCGTATGTCTTATATGACGATGCCCACAGAGGAGGTGATACACCTCCACCAGGGGAGGCCACTGACCTGGTACAGTCCCACGGGGAGAACTTCGGTGAGGAGGATGAGCCCATTTATCAGGATCCAGCGGGTAGGTCAAAGGTCATAAAGAAATCATGCTGTCCAAGTATAAACATAATAAAGTTCTGTTCCAGGCCTTGAAAGGGAGCATTCCAATGATCCTGTGTTGTCTCGACATAAAATTCTGCTTTCAAGACTTAAAGGAACCCTACAGGCAGCCTCCTCAAACTTTGTGGAGGCTGCCTGTAGGGTACCTTTAAGCACCTCAAAATGCCTTTGACAAAGCCATTTTGATGTGCTCATTACGCCGATTGATTGGCATGAGAATCTAACTCTGACATACATTGCAAGTAAAATACATGTGCACGAAACATCAACATTTGAGCCCAAATCCATAGGTTGTCAGTTGCTAGCGCCACCTGTGATGAAGTGACCGTAATGATATGAGCCCTATAGGGTCCCTTTAATAAGGAGGATATCTATGACCTGGTGTTTGAGTATCAAATTTTTCTCAGCATAAAATACTGTTTTCAGCCCTTGAACGGGAGGATTCCTATGATCCAGTGATTGAGTATCACGACTCGGACTCAGACCCGGACTACATTTGGGGGTCGACGGAATTCGACTCGTTCTCAGATGAAGAGACCAAAGAAGCAAGTTTTAAAGAGGAAAAGAAAGAGAGGAGAAGAAGTAGTGGTGGCTCGGTGAGCAATGGACGATTCTCGAGTTTGCAAATCTGCGCACTTCGGCCGAAATCTGAACCAGAACCGCGATCTGAAACCAGCTGACGTGATACCATCCATGATTCAGCAATGGTCGAGTCTGACAGCGATCTTCGACGTTGCTGTCGTGGGGTTGTCTGCGTTACGTCATTCAGTTTCAGACCGAGGTTCTGGTTGAGATTTCGGCGGAAGTGTGCAGATCTCCGTTGTTTACATCAATTTGAGAAGGGTCTATATATTCAGTTATTTAGATATTTCACAAAGAGAAGGCGAGCACAAAAATCGACACACAATAGATATTTCAGATACTTAAAGGTTTTACAAAATTTGCCATCAAATATCATTTCATGAATGCAAGTGCAAACTCAAGGCATTATTTCTACTTCTCGGATACCATGGGATATCAGAATGACATTATGATTTAAATCACCTTCAGAAAAATGTTGACAGTTTGTTTACAATGAGGAACCTAACTCGCTGCCTCAATAGGTGTCACTAGTGGTTAAAACTATTGAATTGAAAGGAACATTCAGGTCCTGATCAATTTCCAACACAAAAGGCATCTATTGTATAGGACCTGATTACTGTGTGCTGCCCTCTATGATAGTTATGATCCCCATTTCAGGCTTCTGGAATGTTTGGCCGAATCCGTCAGACAATCCGACAGATTAGAGACGAACCCGAATCCGAGGATGACGAGATGTACATCGAGTTCAGCGTCAATGAGAAGAAACATCCCCCGCCGAGCCTTCCACCGTGTCCCGATAATCTAAACCCAGATCAAAACAAAAGACGCCATATTGTAGGTTGTATCGTTGACAGTGAGAACTCCTATGTGGCATCGTTGCATCGGCTGGTAAAGGTAGGGCTTTGAAATTTTATCATCCGATCTCTACCACCATGATTTTGGAGCAGTTTCTGTGACTTTCACACAAAAAATGTTGTCAGAAATTATCTGCACAAAATTTGCACCGTTTCCGATAATGTTTTGTAAGTAAAGTAAGTCAATTTCTCACCGTGTTTTCCAGGAATACCAAGTTCCTCTACTGGAATCCAACCCACCAATCATCAGCAGGGTCAAAGTTCGTACGATATTCTACAAGGTCAAGCAGATTTTACAGTGTCATACAATGTTCCAGATAGCTCTGTCCGGGCGGGTGTCGAATTGGGATAAAGAGGAAAAGATTGGGGACTGTTTTACTGCATCGGTACGTGTTTGGAAATATGTGANTCAGTTCTCCAAGTCGATGGTGCTGGACGTCTACAGCGACTTTGTCAACAATTTTTCTGTTGCGATGGATTTAGCCAAGTATTGTGCCAAGCAGAAACCACCATTTGCAGAATTCATGAGAGTAAGTTTCACCCACCCCCTGAAAATTTTGCTTCATGTGCTGTAGTGGCCGGACTTGAGTTTCAGTACAGCAGGAACCAACACAATGTGAGGCCTCAAAAAATAACAAAAAATTTTCGGTGAAAGCTTGATCCTAATTGGAATTTGCAGTACTTGACTTAAGGAGTGTGTAAAAAATTGCTTTTAACCCAGGTGTGTCAAGAACGAAAAAAAGAGGTAGGAATGTAATTAATTGTTAAGGCTTTATATTTCTCCACTTGTCAATACTTTCAATAGCATTTTTGGATCGAGTATCGGTATCCATACTCATCCATTTTATCTTTGTCCCTTCCTCTTTGATACTAATTCACATCCATCTATTTCTGAACGCAAATACTCTCTCTTGCTACACTGACTGACTCACCATTGTTCAGTAGAAAAAAGTCTTTGAGTTGACACTTCCACATAGCACAGGCTGATTTTGAGTGAGAGCCCACCCGGCCTGATCCCCTCATTTTTTGTGGAAAATCTTTGGAATTGACGTTAGGAATTTGTTATTGATCAAGATAATAAGCAAAAAGTCAATCTCCAGAATTCACGAATTTTCGACCCCAAGCGGGGTCTTTTTCAAGTGGAACTTTACAATCTGAAACTCTAGAAAAGTTATTGATCAAGAATACCTAATCTGGAAAGGGCCAGCTACATGTAGGCCCCCACTTTATCTGGGTCCAGGTTCTGCCCCCGACATGGATCTGGGATGTTCCCCCGTGATATTGGTGTGATGATCATTTTCCAAATTGTCACAAATGTTACAAAAAATTGTTCTATTTCAGCTCAGGCAGACGACGAGTATTGACAAGCTGTCATTGTTTGGTTTGATGGTGAAGCCGGTCCAACGCTTCCCGCAGTTCATTCTGCTGCTTCAGGTATGTGGATTATCAAGTTGAATGCTGAGCGCAGTAGTAGACAGTTGATGTATAGCATACCGTACAGCAGAAGGAAACCAGAAGGCCAAGATATAACCAGCACTGTGAAAGAGAGACACCCTCTCTGCATTGAACCCCTTGCACCTACTATATGGCACGCCCGCCGGCCATGGAGGATTTCCTTTATGGCCTAGTGGTTGGCGCATTGGCCTCGGAGCTAGAAGTTAAGCAGTGTAGAGTGCAATCACTACGTGGACGGGTGACTGGCGCGCATATAATACACTCTCTACCACCGGTATCACATGACCAATGTATCCGAACAATGATCAGACCGACTGCTTGACTCTGATTGCCCGAAGGGTACACATCACTTGGCTCAAGATATGTGCCGAATGAATAAGATCAGCTTCTCTGTTCTCTTATGTTCGATCACTGTTGATGCCAATTGGTGCTTATCCCAACATCCACAGCAAGCAGTCGATGTTCACTTAACCTTGTCGATTTCTAACTACCCCTAGGACCTCCTCAAACACACCAGCAAGGATCACCATGACCGCCTCGCTCTTCAACTTGCGCTGACAGAACTGGAGAACCTGGCACACAGACTGAACGACAGAAAACGTGAAAGCGAGCAGTGTCACGCGGCGAAACAAGTCTTCAACAACCTCAACGTGAAATTGGTTCAGAAGTCAACCGATATGGAACCGCATTTGATAAGAGAAGATGATGTAGTAGAGTCGGTAGGTCGCTTTTCAAATTTAAACATGGGTTCAAACATGTAAATAGATTTATCCCCCCATCATCATCAGACATCATTTGTGATGTCTGACTCACTCTGTAGACACATAGGCCCAGTTGCACCAGCTATGCTCAAAGTTAAGTTTGAGGTTGACCTCAACTAAGTAATATGATTTGCCATTAGAATTTGAGGTTGAGAATGACTTTGAGGTTAGCTTGAGCACAAAGTCGACCTTAAGTATGACTGGTGCAACCGGGCCGTAGATTGAATTCGCTGGCACCAACTTGTTGAATAAGAGCAGCTGTATTAGAAATTATTGATAAATCTAGCAATTTAACTGTTATGACTTTCAGGTTCTTACCAGGCTTTTTGTGTAAGTTGTAATTGTTGTCCAGAATGTTCCGTGTTGAATTTATTCGTCCAGACGTGTTGATGTTCTCTCATTTGAAGGAGTGTTTACCGGTATTTGTTTTGTTGCAGCTTTTAGACCGTTTACTTTGTCCTTGTGGAAATTTCTTCGTCTGTGGTGGATTTTGTGTCATGAGGGCTTTCAAGAAGTCAACTTCGAGAATCTTACAAATTTTCGACCCCAAGCGGGGTCTTCCTCAGGCACTTTTCAGTTGGAGAGTGCCTGAGGAAGACCCCGGTTGGGGTCGAAAATTCGTAAGATTCTGGAAGTTGACTTCTTGATATTTATCATTTTGTGTGTCAATTTTTGTGCTTTCTCGTTCTTTGGATGAGGGCTTTCAAGATGTTTTTTGAGTGGGGAGGAGAAACTCTCCAGGGGCAGGCACCTTAACTCTGTGTCATGAGCAGTATTCCATGCACAACGTAACCAAATCAGTGCGACCGTGAGTGTTGCAATGAAAGAAGGGAACTTCATGGAAAACCCATAAACAACTTTTGATCAGGAAATTGCCCTCAAGCACATCATTCACTTCATGAAAAGAAATTTCCGTTGAGGACATTGCATGTCGTTGTTAATTTTCAAGAGTATTTTGCCAATTTGTGCTTATTTCTGCTTCATACTAATATAAAAATGGGAATAGGGAAAAATGAGAAGAAAAGGGAAAGTGATGTAGAGAGTGAAATATTCCTAATAGTGTGGTTTAGCTCATTTCACAGAAGTGGCTTTAATGGGATATGAGGCCTATTAACTGATGTAGAAAATTCTTGGAATGTGGTCAGTTATGTAAAAGTAACGTACTGTGGCATACTACTGTTGTAGCATAGAGGTTCTTCACTGACATCACAACGGTCACGTGACTGCAACGAATCGGCCATGTTGGCTGTCAAATGGGGATGGCCAGCAACGACGTCAAAACTATCAGGCCATGACATTTTGAAGTCACGATCTGTGTGTTGACGCTGTGTTCATGCCGTGATGTCGCTTGACATTTTAATGGCCAATATGGCGGCATCGTGTCATCATTGAAATGTGACGTCACCTGAAGAACCTCTGTTGTAAGTGTGTGCTGTTCTGCCTTGTAAAGGCCTCATGAATTAGATCCATGAATGTCACCTCATAATATGGATCTGCTGGCCTGAAGGAGTCTGGATTTGCGAATTAGGTCACTGATTGTCCACTTACAAATCTGGTAGTCTAATCGAGGCTGGCTTTTGTGATCAAAGTTGGGTGAATACCTAATGTTTGTAAGTTCTACTTTCACTGCATTTGTATGATCTGAATATGTTACTAATACAAATTCACACCAATTGCTTTGCACGTAGCGGCGCACGTAGGTATCACTTCAAAAACACCGACTTTCTATCTGTACCAGAGTATTATTTTCGTTCACGTTATTTTCTAGCGCCTCACCACTGCCACCTCCGCCGCGCAGATAAAACGCCTCCAAGGCCGAGGCTACCAGGTTGTATTTTGAAACGTAACGTTTTATGCATTTACATAATTTCTTAATCTTAGCCATTCTTTAGTCATCTAATTCATCTTTTACATCATGCAGCCTTGGTTTTGTATAACTTTAAAAGATGTTTTTGATAATGTGATTTATTATCATGTTTAAAATAACGTTGACCACCAATTTATTAGTTAATCTTTCACATTGCCATAACCTGCGAATTGCACATTTTGCTTGGTGTTTTATTTTAGCCTTTGCATTCTACTGTCATGTGCAGATCCAAGGGGCACTTCCGCAGTTTTTGGAAAGGGGAATGAGCAGCTTTTTACCAAAGCTATGCAGACTGAGCAAAATAGTCCCTCTACTCAGAGAAATTGCAGAAATTGCAATATAACGCTCACATTTGCTCACACGCTTGTCAAAATTTTCTGGGGGATGCCTGCCTGGGTGCCGTGGCCATCACACCTACAGTGCTTGAAGGCATCTGGCCTAGCCTGATGAATCCAAACCCTGAATTCCCCGTTTCATCATCGATTGGTTTGGGCTGGAGCTTCAGTTTAGCTCTCATATCTGGCTTTGATTGACAAAATACTATCATACTGCTTTTCTGTAGCTTATTTTGCCAAAGTTTGTAGTGGATGAAGTGACGCCTGTCACCGCCGAGGTTGTGGGTTCATTTCCTGGCCTGATCCATTCTTCGTGGGATCGAGAGAGCTACTTTATCCGGCTGTGCAGGTTTTTTCTTGGGGGCTACAAACTCGTACTTTACAATATGTAGCCAGTTGAGTAATCCGTTGTCTCGGATATAAACAAATAACTTGCTAGAACCACGTTTTACACGGGAGTGCTGCCATCTGCACTTTAAAATACAAACAAATGATCATTTGCAAAATAGCTTCCATACACAAGTGTACCGGTATCTGTGTGCAGCAATGAAGGGATTACGGTATGTTTCTGGTGACAATAGGAGCTGTCAGCGAGTTGACCACTAGGTGTCACTAGGGCCCAATTCAATGCATCTAGCGGACCCAGTCATTATCGATCGAGCAGCGATCATAATAGATTTCCTGTACATTTGGTCCGCTAAGACTGTGCTGCCATCTGTTAGCAATATGCGCGGCTGACTGCTCCTATTCTTCAAGAAACTCATGGACACTGCATCATGCACGAACTGTGCACAACACATCTGCATACAGTACACGCTTCACACTGCTTTCACATACTAGTTACATCAAATGCACGCTCATAACAAGGCCAATGGAATGGCTTGTGGCAAAGTTTGTAAGGGTTTCACTGGTACCCTGCTGTAGTGTTGACATTAGATGCAAGTTTTCTTCTAGAAAGCTGATCATTGTTACACTAATCATTATTTATGATGGACGTCAAATATAACTCAAAGCAGTACAGTGGTCAAAATGATAAGAAATGACCACACAGGATTGAAATTAGTGTCACTGCCCCCAGGTTTGAGCAGACAGTATCTTTTGTCCAAGTTTTCCAAAAGCCTTGGAAATGTATTGGAAAAAATTTGAAGAAACATTCTTCAGATGGTTCACAGGAACAATCTTTCTTCAAATACTTTTCAATCAATTGCACAGGATGTGAGAAAACTTTGACAGATGATGCCGTCTGCTGGACTTGGGATATAGGAGTTAATAAAGAGGTGTCCTCATGATAGAGGTGACCACTAAGGAAGGTATAACACTGTTTCTTATTCATTTTAGGTGTACAACAACAATGGCACCATGGTCAAGTCGAAACCACGGCGACTGATTATGCTCAACGACACTCTCCTTTGTGCTGGAGTCCATTTCCGAGAAACCGATATGGGAAGGTTCGAGAAGTACCACCTGAAACTTAGCGTTCCGATCCATAATGTGATTGTGAAGGATACCGTTATTACACCTGACACCAAGGTCGGGGTCAAAGGTCAACTCGGCCGGATTACAATCTGCTCTGTCAGGCCAAGTGAGTATTGAAAATACCTTCAAGATGTCGAGTAAAAGAAATTGAAATTGTAGGCAAAATATTACATTTTGGATAGTAAAGGCCAGAACTAATGACAGCAGTTTTCTGCATTTCTGGCAAGCAGTCTGACACATTAGCAAATTAAAACGAGCTGTAACTGTCCTATATTGCAGAAAATGTTCGAAGATTCCGTCTCTCCCCTGGTAAAGTAGATTTGGTGTGATCCATAACTCGGGCGTACTTTTCAACCTTTCAAACATTCTGGAGGGGATTCTATGCATGTTTAATCCATCACTTACAGATGCTGAAACATAACTTACCTCTTCTCCTTTTCATTTTCTGAGTTTCCTAATAATTTCAATTTACTTTGTCATTAGTTTACTTACTTTACTTAACTCACTTTATTTCATTCTGTTTCTTTATTTTTGTGCATCATCTTACTTTTCTTAGCATTTACCTCATGCATATCAGTTTGGATGTTTACGGCTGTAATCATGATAACATTGCGCACTTTCCGAAGAAGTAGGATGTAGGGCCTATTGCCTGTTAAAACTTTACAGTCAGATGTCAAATCCATCGTTCCACATCCATCTACCATCATTCCAGAACGCCCAGATAAAGGATCAGAAGATTTGTACCGAGAGTTAGACCATCTTCTCCATGATTTCACCATCATCAGCCAGATGTCGTCGTTGGTCTCATCACTCAAGTGTTCATACGAGGTGAGGATGGTAACTCGTTTAACTGTCTCGCTGCAAGTACCCGGTTGTAACCGGTAAGAACAGACATCTGCCTATACTGGGCCGGTATTGGCAGATGTCTCTGAACTGCTACTAACCGGTCATACCGGAAACAAACAAATGTCACTAGATTGCCATTGCTCGGTTGTACCTGACTCTGAGTCAGATTCGTTGAAGTTGACTGTCAAACTTGTCTCTACAGAAACTTAATGAAGAACTTCTTCAAAACATGTCGAGGGAAATCCAAGTGGAAATCCAACGGTTAGATGATCACTTGAAAACAATGGACAGTTCGGCCCTGCAGCTCGTCTTCAGATCAAAGTAAGTCAGTTTGGACTTGTCGGCCCTGCCAACTTCAGAGCGACTTATTACTGGTTTTGTGGGGACAGGTGACATCATGTACTTACGCCATGTTTTTTGCATCATTCTAGGTCTGGTCATAAAGAGCGTGTTCACATACAGATGGATTCTCCAGAAGTCAAACAGAGCTGGTTGGCAGATTTGAGAACAGCACAATTGGCTGCATGTAAGCATTTGACATTTAGTTCAAGGTCGTACAGTGACCTTCACTTCAAGGTCACTCTGCACAGACATCATAACGAAACGATATTGTACAAAGCAAGGATGTGTGTCATGCACATGCATTTTGCAGTATCTTCCAAGTGATGTGACAGAGATTACGCCTGTGCCAATCTGGTCCCCAGGGATCAACTGCTCCTTGGATTGGATATCGCATTTGTTAGCGAGTTTTGGCATCGAGATGAGGCCTGTGCCATTTCATGTGAATGTGATCGATTTCCAGGTGGTGCCAACAACCAAGGGTGGATGGAAAAAGAGGATAAGACAAAGAGAATCAGCTCCCAGCTTCCCCTCTTCATGAACCCTCTGCATGTGAACATCACACAACAAATGGATAGGGTGGGTACTGTAGTGTCCTTCCTCTGTCAGTAGTTTTCTGTCAAATGTTCAGTATATTTCGGGGTGGACAGCAGTGCTGCTACAGCATGAAGTGGATGCCCAAATCCGAGATGTATTTTCTGATACAACTACCGTTACCTCTTTACGTCAGGTTACTTGTTGTGTGGCCTTCCTCTTACCATCCTACCGGGCAGACGGCCCAGCACGCCAGTTCCTCTGGCTCTGCGGCGGGACCGACTCCAACAGCAGCGTGACGGTGATATCCCTGGGTGCGGAAGACGTGCACGTGACTGAATCGTTCACGTTATGCGATGGAAAGATCCTGTGTACGGAATTAGTGTCTGGATGTGCCGAAAGTGACGACGCTGAATTTGCAAAGGAGATGGTTTGGATGGGCACTTCTACTGGGAGGTAATGCAGTTTCCTTCAATTGTGTTGGTGATTTTGGAGTGAAAATCACGGAAATTG
Source organism: Notospermus geniculatus (assembly GCA_002633025.1). Taxonomy (NCBI): domain Eukaryota; kingdom Metazoa; phylum Nemertea; class Pilidiophora; order Heteronemertea; family Lineidae; genus Notospermus; species Notospermus geniculatus. Next base: position 45,083 of record NMRB01002255.1, read on the forward strand.
CTCCAAAAGTTTCGGGTTTTAACGGATCAGACACCCTCCATGTGAGAGTTTTCGTCATGTGACCCTGCATCAGAATTTTTTGTCTTCTTCAGAATATTTGTGCATGGCCTCCAGGACGGACATCGGCAGGACTTACTACTGTCATTCTCAGCGAGAAGCAGCATCCTATCCCTTGGTTATGCCAATGATAAGGTTTTTGCCGGGCTGCAGAGTGGGGAGGTGGCAGTTTATCAGAGAAACCAAGATGGTTCTTGGCAGTCTGAGGCCACATTCCTAGCTCTTGCCAGCCATCCTGTCACAAGCATCCTAGCTGTTGAATCACATGTCTGGTGTGCCTGTGGGAAGGTGATACACATTCTGGACTCCGACACTCTCAAAGTGGAGGTAAGTTGCATATGACGTTCCTCCTGCTGTACATAAAATATGCTCAATGTGTCTACAGCTGTAGATTCAATATTTAATTCTGGATTGTCAACCTTTCAGAATGTATTCAAGTTAAGCATACCAAAACCTAAGGAAGACGCCCACATCAAGTTCATGGTACGAGCTGGCGTAGGACTTTTTGTCTCGTTTTCCAAGATTGCCGTCATTCAACTCTATCACATGGAGACAACTGATCATCTTCAGGATATCAATGTCGCGTCGTCTGTATCAAGATCAAAGTCAGGTACGTTGATGACCCTTGTCTATTTGAACTGCTGTGACGATTGTGTCCTTTTAAGTCTTGCGTCAAAGCGTTGAGTTTATTATCTGAGGAGGCGCCTGAGATTTGTGAGGACTGCTTCTTCAGTGGTCCCACCCTTTGCCACTGATGAATATGTCTCATTTTCAAACCATGTACATTTCAGGATTCAGCCAGGGTAAAGTCTTGATATATATACTCTTTTCCAAAATTATGTAATCTACCCTTCATGCCCTTGAGAATCTGTTTTCAATTTGCTTTCAAACCTTTGTAAATAAACAACAGAGGCTAATGGTCTGTAGGAAGCGATGCCTGTAAATCTATGTAAATAACAAACGGCTCTTCTGCTAATGTTTTGTTTTCCATTTCAGAAACTGAACCTGTGAGCATCTACTCTTCAGACGATAATCAACAACAAGCAGACGACAAGGTGGAAATCACCGCCATGACGGGAAGTCGCTCCTGGCTCTGGATCGGGACGAGTGCTGGGCGTATTCTGTCGATCCCTCTGCCGAGATTGGAGGGTGTGCCGTTGACGTGCGGCCGTCCGTTGGTGTCATATCATGGTCACGTCGGGCCAGTTAGTTTTCTAGTCCCGACTGTAAAACCGTTGATATCAGCAAAACTGTTGATGTCCAAGGCTCGGAAATCAATGGACGAAGATGTCCAAAATGATGCAGCTGCAGCAGATTTTGAAAAATCAGGTGCCAAAAGTAAGAAAATGAGTTTCAAGATGCCCGATTTTAGGGGATCGAAACGTAAAAGTGTGTTGAACGTTCGGCGGAATTCACCAGGGTTGACCAGAACTCCTCTGCGCCGGCGGTCCAGCGGCAGGGAAGAGGAGGCTGGACTTATGAAAGCAAAATCGCTCGGAAATTTGTCCAATCTAGACGATGCTGTGGATTATGCCGATGATATTAACGAGTTGTACTCGGCCCTGATGTGCGATAGAGACTTGTACGAAGAGGAGGATATATACTCCCAGCTTACAGCGTCCGACTCGGCCGTTCTTGAAAGCCCAGACGAGCCTCTGTACATGACCTTTGACCCCGAATCAGAGGAGACGAGAAACTATCGCCGACGGCTTGCTTTGGCAAATCGGCGACAGTCCACCGGGTCAGTGGACGAACGCAGATCGTCATACACTCTCCCAGCTATTCGGACATCAGATTCCATTCGTGAAATCACACCACACCAACGGCGACCGAAATCTGAGGCATATAGCTTCAGTAATGAGGAGGAGGAGGACCCTGCGTACATGAATTTTGCGACGGCCCGTGTGACATCACTAGACGAGGTCGATATGACGCCAGACGAAGCACAAACGAAGGAAAAGGAAAGCGAGCCAGCTGAAACCAGACCAAAACAAACCCAGAAGTCAAAACTGAACTTTGTTGGGAATTCGTACATTGTTATGAGCGGTGGTAAAGATTACAAGTGTTATAAACCAAGTGCAAGCCCGAGTTCTAATGCCGTTAATCCCCAGGAACCAGTGCTCCTCATGTGGCAGTGTGCTTTATAGATGGCGCCACAACTGCCAGGCCGGATTCAGAGTTCTGAAAAGGGGTGGCGTGAACTCAAGTGGGTAAACCTGCAGACCAAAGGTTCAAGAAACCGTCTCTGTTATGAAATTTTTCAGGAGTAGCTGCTCTGTGATGCAATTCTACAACTTACTCGCAATTTGGGGGGATGTTAAAGTTAAAAGTTTTGGGTTTATAGTCTGATATCCACAATGGTAGAGGCGTCATCCGACTTTACACTTTAACCCCAGTCTATCCTGAAACCTTTCAGTAGAACTCAGATGAGCTGCTCATTCAGTGCTACATCTGAGCATTTCCGACCGGTACCCATTTATACACCTACGTGGCGAGGCCAGTGATGCAAAGAGACTTGCCCAAAGTCTCACGCCACAGCGGGATTCGAACCCGGGACCCTCTGACCACTAGTCGGACACCCGAACCACTACACCACAGTGGCTCCTCAATAGCAGTTTTTGGGCCCTTGTTACTCTTTCACCCTGGACCTCCTCATCCTACTTAACACGTTCGCTGCCATGGCCAAAATATCATTTTCATCCGCCATTGCCATGACCTCCAGGCCTATTTCAAGTTTATTTCATACTGCCAACTACGAGTCATAGCTGTACGCCCTCTAGCGTGTTCCCATACATCTGGTCAATCTCCACTGCCAGTATGATCATTGGAAGGCTCTTCATCATTGCCAAGCTTATCAACATTAATAGAAAATGCTTTAGCCCTACTACGAGTATACTCATAGGTGGCAATGGGGAGGAGATCAGCAACTACGAGTATATTCGTAGCCGGCAGTCAACGTGTTAAAACCCTTGTATTTCTGGTGAACTTCATAAAGTTTTGTTGTGTAAATATAAAGTTTACGGTCGCTTGTTCTGGCTTCCTACTGGCACTTGTACATAAGATAACAGTGTTTAATTGGTTCTATAAATAAAGCTAGCAAATGCTTTTACTTCTTTCTGCTGTACAAATGCTTTGGAGATCCTGTACAAAACTGAAGTAAAAGCATTCACTAGACTTTATTCATACTAACATCTAGAGCAGCCTATTCTGTCTCGTGTTGACTGGTGCTTATATAATAACTGTGTCCCAAACCAGTATTTAAGAGTGTACATACTTCTTTGCAGATGTTGCTCCCTTTAATATGTGGTATGTGTAGAGTTCAGTTTTAGCTGCCAGATTTGGCATTGTCGCACAATTAAATGCAGTGTGTTCACATGTTAACATACAGGTTGGTGTGCGTATGGCAATCAGGATGCTGCAAAAAATATGACCTGCTCCAGCAAAAGCAGGCGCTTGTCGCAGGTGATCATCATTGGTCATCAGTTTACTCAGCTATTATCACTGCTGTCCACTACTCTTGTCAACCTGTAGATATGTATATTTCAGTTATTCTACTGTAAGGCTGTTAACCCTTTCCTCGGTTGTGACACGCGCCAACTTTTGCTACATCAGGTCAGAAATTGCTGACATAGATATAGAGGAATCCCACTGACGATTGTGACGTCACTGCCGCGACGAGATGCCGCCATGCTGGACGTCACGTCCAACGCATTCGTAGCTTCAGATGACGTCCAACATGGCTGACGTTCGAATTATGACGTCAATGATGACGTCACGTGAAGTTCCTCTATATGGACGTCCAAACACGATGATCAATACATTACTGGTATTTCTTTGATCTCGACAATCCAGTACGGTGCATCATTAGAATCAATTGTAACAAAGTCCTTCAATGCACAATCATGCAATATTGTTGAATAAATTAGAAATCTATGAATGCAAAAGATACTTGGTGTATTTGTTGTATGTTAAAGCCCCTCTGTATTGAATTTTACGGTATTTTCAAAGTGAGGAGAGTGGAGGTAAAGGTCTCATAGTCTTGTGAAGGTCCCCAAAATGCTTGCCTGATACATACTTTTAAAAAATCGAGATTTAATTTTTAGCAACATTGAAAAAACTTGTGAACTCGCTTCGAGTCATTGGCAACTGCACATCGAGGTCGAGTTTACTTTAAACGAGCGAAAGTAGGGAGGGCTTTAATAGGAGCAGTCAGCCACGCGTATTGCCAAAAGATGGCAGCACAGTTCTAGCGGACCAAAAGAAACTTCTCTAGATTGGTGCTCAATCAGGAATGAATGGGTCCGCTATATGCATTGAATTGAGCCGTAGTGACATCTATTGGTCAACTCACTGACAGCTCCTATTAGACTGCATTTGGAGTCTAAACAACAGAATGTAACAAGAATCGTGTTCAGACAATTCTTTTTATTTGCAGTCTTTCATGCACGAAGAAAAATGGACAAAAATCAGTGAGGATCAACAAAAAGCAAACTACAGATGTGAATACTGTACATTTATTAATAAATTAACCCAATTACTGCCAGTGGCAGGTTCATCAAAATCAAAAAAAAAATCGACATGATTCTGAAAAATTACAGGAACCCTGTCACATAGGTATACATTGGAAAGTACTCTGTAAAAGCTTCCAAATGAATACCAATGTGACAGGGTTTCAGTTAAAATTTGAGTTTTTTCCATATTTTTGAATTGACAGAATGTGGCAGTGAAAGGGTTAATATAGTGCAGTGAAGGTGGAAATTTGCTACTCCATAATGTATGATAAACCAGTTGACTTGGCCAGTACTACCTTGTTCAAAAGTATATGGTCACTAGATTTTTTTACATTTTTTCAATAACTTTAATTACCAGCTCTCAATAAGATAAGGAGTTTGTTCAGTACACAAACTCAATTTTGGATTACTGGCAGGTGCAAGTCAAGTATTGAAAGAATGAGAAAAATCGACGGACATATATTTTGAACAACGGTGTACCTGAGGTAATCAGTCTGATTAAAATAGGCCTGCCATGACATGTGTGAAAACGCATTATTCAGGGTCCTAAGAACAGTGCAGAGCCTGTAGGCCACGCTTAAGCAAAGCATCTAAAAGATGACCTGCATTACCATGAAGATATTGACAGTTGATAAGAAGGAATTCTTAAATCAAATAGTCCATCGAAAAGGAATATTATAATATTACACCATTCATATATTTTAACCTCCAAAGTTTACAACAGTCAAGAAGTTTACATTATTCACTCGAAGATTACTGTCAATTACCGGTAGATTGCTTCAAATTGGCATTTTCATTCTGATAGTATCGCCACGGTATTTAGATACACTACCAGTTTGGATATTCCTCTTCCCCCCCCCCCAAATACCCTGAATTCTTTTTTCTCTGGTGCAAAATTTGGGGGGTTGGCCAGCTCTCCTTCCTATACTATTTGGTGTTAATAGGAGCAGTAAGCCACACTTTAATATTGCCAAAAGACGGCAGCAAAGTTCTAGCAGACCAATACAATAGAAAATTCTCCTGATTGGTGCTCAATCGAGCACGAATGGGTTAGCCAGGCATTGAATTGGGCTGTAGTGACACCTATTGGTCAACTGACTGACAGCTCCTATTGGTCGAGGCTTGTTTTCGCAGAAAACAGTAGAAAATTTCAGGACATGCGTCCATCCATGTAAATAGTCAGTAAATGTGGAGAAAAGACCCAAATGCATGACCCACTTGCTAATGTTTGAGGCAGAGCATATCTTTATGAAATAGTCAAGTGAATGTCTAATATACCAGGCATTTTGAAAGCAGCACAGTGGAGAAATCTCCCTTTGTGAGAAAAAATCTACACAACTTGTGCTTTGTTCTGTGAGCCCCTTGCAAAATAAATCTGGGTGCACTTACAAGTGGTTAGCGTGAGGAAGGAAAAGACTGCATTAAATGCAGTTCAATAAGTGCACAAGAGCTACAAATGCATACAAATAATAATAAATAGAATTATCAATCAATCTGTCTCACATTATGTTGATTTTGGCCACCTGTACATTTCGTGTTCATAATGTGCAGGTGGCCAAGGTCAACTTAATTGAAATTGACAAAGAAACTCCCATGATAGTTTGTGGATTTTCTGACCATGTGTTGAAATCGCAGCATGGGTAAAGAACCAACCGGCATGAAATCGAAATCGAAATTGCCGAATAAACATTACCTTACACCAAAAATTCACTGATGAATTTTTGCTTATAGAGGAATCCCACTGACGTCATCAAGTCATGTGACTGGCCGTCAAAATGACGCAAACTGGCGTCAATAGGGTGCTACACGTGGGTTGACGTTCCGCCTGACGCGACGAGACACGACACGAAATAACGTCGTGACGTTCCTTTAGGAAACACGTGGTCAATTTGACGGCCAACGCGGCCTTGATGACGTCACGTGGGAAACCTCTATACCCAAGTTATTGATCCAAGAATTTGAGAACACAGTGAAAATATCAAATGCATTTTGTAATTCAACAAATACCAGGAAATAACGTCTCAGTTAACCCAATCTTGAAATGTTGTCAGTACTTAAAGTGTTAGAAATACAACCTGCAATGCAACCATTTGTGTAAATTTGACTCAATAAAACCTCACAAAATCCAGTTGGAAAATAACTCTTCAGAAAATTGATTCAAAAATTACGTTTCACAAAAAAAACCAAGACAAGTTCAAAATGGTGGTACGTACGGTTATATTTTGATAATTATTTGTACTGTTCAACAATATCAAGACAACAATGAGAACACCTATTATTGTTTCTGTTGTGAATGGTGACTTGCCCTCACCAGGCGCTGACCCATGTGGTGGAGTGTCTTCAGTAACAGGCAGCAAGGCAGATGTTTTATTAAGGCTGAGAGTGTCTCTCCTTCATCCACGCCTGGATTTTTGCCTTCAATTCTGTACCTGAAAAAGACAGTAGCTGTGTTCAATAGTTGCCTCAAGTAAAAGGCACTAAAGGTTTGAAACCTCGTAGGTGACACGTGCTGATGTTTCGACAGCTCTGGGTCTGTCAGCCCACACTTGAGAGCCTAGTGGTTATCACGTCCACTTAGCAAGTGGCAGGTCCCGGATTTGAATCCCAGGACATATGGGATAAATCATCACTGGCTCTTCTCGTCCATTGCATGGGACAGTAAGCCGTGGTGCCTTGTACCTTGTGCCTTTTCAAGGGTAAGTAAACACATCATCCCAGTGAGGAACATGAGTAACTTGAGATGGCCTCTTTCCTACTTACCAGGGCCAATAATGCTATGGTTTCGGCCCTGATGGAAAAATCTAATACAAATGCAAATACAACCCTCACTTAGACTTGTACCACTCATGGCACAGATTGATTTCAGATTCTTTAATATCTCATCTCAAAGTAATAAGTAAGACTTACATGGCTGCAGCTGTTCCTCAGTAAGATCTTGACGATTGAACGGATCCGTTTGTGAGTTTAGTAAATGCCTCATGATATTTGATCTATCCATGATATTGCCACTGGTCGGTAGAAGTACTGGGTCAACCATCAACGTATCCATCACCGGGTCTGAAAACATTAGCATGAGCACATGAATTTGGAAGTGGGGCACTTTGGGCTGAAATACCACTCAGGGGTGAAATATTGAAAAATCTCAAGCCAGCTGAGAGTTCACCTTTTCCCAATTAAATGCTTAAGCTATTTTAATCACTCTCATGAGGCATCAACAACTGACCTTTGAACTCATCAGGAGCATCACCGTAGTCAATTTCTGCACGTTGTTTCTTCACAACAACTTGTTCTACTTTGTCCTGTAGGTGGCGAAACTGTTCAATTTCTATCGGCGTCTTAATGTTGGCCTTGAGCATACGAGATATTGCGTCGTCGAAAAGTTCCTTCTTGTAGGATCGCTAAAAAAAGGAGAAGCATTTCATGAGAACCGATTATCACAACTTTGTGTATGCTATTACCTAGTTTGAGCTTTTCGATTGGAAATGTGATCCCGGTGTAACGTTTTTCACTGAGGCCGTTTTTCTGTGTGATTCCCATTGTTCGGAACACACTGGGAAACGAACTCACTGTTTCTCTGTGTGTCGCCCATTGTCAAGTCGCCGCTTATTCCGTCAATCTATTGTATTGTCACACTGGCTCACGGGCCTCACTGAAAAATGTTACACCGGTACTGATACAGTATGTCTCTTTACATACTGGTACTGTAGAATTATGGTAATTTTACCATAATTCTGTAAATCGTAGGCCAGGTACCAACTCGGGTTTCACTCAATTGATAACTCACCTCGTCATTGGCAATGGCGTTAGCAAATTCATCACAGTCCAAATGGAGGTATATGTTTGTGAGCTGATTGAGGAGTTTCTTGGGCTCCCAGCCGTAGTCATCTGGGTTTTTCACTTTCAAATTCTTGCATTTTGGACCACATAACTGCTGCAGGTTGAAGTTTAGCATCGCTGTCAGGCGATCAGCAAGTGCCTAGAAGAAAAAGAAATTTCATGGCCCTGACCAATCAACGATGTTTGAAACATTTTTTGGGGCCTGTGGAATATGTTCAACTCTTGATGGCCATCAAGCTGAGCTAACAAGAGTTCACCTTACAATGATGATATACAAGACTTACCGGTGTGAGGAATGGACGTTTTATACAGTCAGTGAGATAGTCGAACATTTCAACAGTCTCTGAGGCCAAGGTCAAATACGACCGGACTTGGCGCTCGTCACTTGATAGCTGCCGTTGTTTACTCTGCTGTTGCTCCTGAAATGAAAATACGAAAACTTGAAGCTGCAAGGGACGCAGAATCAGAGAGGAGTGTTGGCCAAAACAAAGTCCATAACTGCACAGCTAAGACTTGAGATGCATTCTTTTTATTTCCACTGAAGACTGATGGCGCGGACCAAGTCATCTTGGAATATAAAACAAAACATATTCAGAGTCGGCCCCGAACCTTATTTAGTTTATTCCATTCTGCCGTGTTTTCTATTAAATCTTGTAACTCGTGGATCCGTTTGAGACAATCCAGACTCTCATCCAGAAGGAACGTTGTGTCATTCATCAGCATGTTGACAAACTTGATGAAATCTTTGCTTGAGGTACTGAAATAAGAGAAATAATGGGTGAATATCAATTAACTGGGCCCACTTTCTTCTTCAGTACACTCTGCATTTTCCACCTTCTCTGATTCATTGAAGCAGACTGCCAAGCACGACTCTGAGAAGTCTTGATACGTAGTGGTCAACACGTCTGCTTAGCAAGTGTCTGAACTGGTCCCGGGTTTCAATTTCAGGCCATACGAGGTTAATCATCCCTGGCTCTTCAGTCCTTCGCATGGGACAGTAAGCTGTGGTGCTTTGTGCCCTATGGCAAGTAAAAGACCCCATTCAAGTGAGCAGCTTGAGATGGCCTCTTCTGTACCGGTACCTACCAGAGCCAATAATGCTATGGTTTCACCGCTCATGGAAAAATCTAATACAATACATGTACAATACAATACAAAATTGACTTTACTTACTTTGCTTCATGAATGAACTTCATTCTCTGTGCTGGAATCTCCCACAGTGCCTTGAAGATAAGGCTGATATGGTAACGGATACCAAACTTATCATAGAATTCGCTGCTGGCACCAGTGGTTTCAATGTCTGCAATATGAAATATCAAACATAACAGAACAAGGAAAAGTAAACCCTGTTTCCACTAGAGCGGATTCGCCGTGTTTTGCGACGAGCGGTGCGGAAAGCAGAAAACCGATTGACGTGAGCATGCACTACCGCTGCCGGTTGTCATGATACCATCCTACGACTTGGCCAGGAATTGAACCTGTGACCGCTCTCAGTCTCATGCCTGATGCCCAACCTCTGCGCCACCACGTTCCTGATCATTAACGAGACAAGAGTACTCACCTGTGTAGAAGTTTATGAGGGCAGACACCAGGAAATCCAAAGCGATGGGATGCATAAGGATAATTTCGTTGAGTTTTTCAAGCCTCGGCTGTACATGTGGATTCACGTGGAATATGATCTCCACAAACTTTGCGACCAGGTAGGGGTTACCGAGACAATGGTAGTTGGTCAGTATGGTCAGAATGAAGGTCACGATGGGAGACATGCTGGCAGCATCCAAGATGTGGGGAAGAAATCTGGAAAAGAAACAAATTATTAAGAATTCTATCACAAGATGAACTCCTTGAAAGCTACAGATGAAATCAAATGGGTCGTGATAGCCTAGCGGTTATCACATCCGCTTAACAAGTGGTAGGTCCCGGGTTCGAATCCCAGGCCATATGGTATTAATCATCCCTGGCTCTTCACGTCCATCGCATGGGACATTACCTTGTTCCTTTGCAAGGGCAAGCAAAAGATCCCATCCAAGTGAACAACATGAGTAGCTTGAGATGGCCTCTTCTATACTTACATGTATCACGGCCAATAATGCTATGGCTTCGGCTCGGATGGAAAAATCAAATACTTACTGTAGTATGAACAGTAGGAAGTCACATATATCCTCAACGTAGAATTCTGGAAGTGAACTGAACACCATGGTGATCTCTTGGGGGAGAGGAAGGTTTGACCTGAAGGAGAAGATTGGGATGATTAAATGCCCGCCAAAAAAATTCACTTCATCAACACCAATTTGAGGTGAATGGGGACATTAGCCCACTGCCTCAATAGGTGTCATAGTGGTTAAAACTATTGAAATGAAACTGACATCCCGGTCCAGATAAAGTTCCCACACAAAAGGCATCCATTGTATAGGACCTGATTTCGGTGTGCTGCCCTCTATCCTAGATAGGATCCCCACTGTTCAATTTCGGGGGGTAGGTAACATCAAAAGTTGGGGGTTCCAAACCTGATATACTCACCCTGAGGAATTCTGATCTAAGATCTTGAGCAGTAATTGTGTTACTGTGCTATAGAACTGGAGACATCGACTTAGCATACTCTCGTGCATCAGGCCCGCGTCGGCACAAAGCTTGCCTTTTTGTAACCTCTGAAAGTCAAGAAAAGACCCACGCATATAAACTTGTCAAATAAGTAGGCTAAGGAGAAGACGAAAAAAATACTGAGTTGAGTGTCATCATTAGCATACCTTAACTTGTGATTTCCAACGTTTTAATAGTTCCCTATTTCTAGCTGCTTGGGGTAGGTGTTTCCACTGAGGCTCTATCGACTGCAGTTCCTCGACCATCCGACTGAGGTCACGTATCGCCCTCAATCGTCGCTGATACTTGCGCATAATCGGAATTATGGACAAGTGATGGCAATGTAGAGTGAGGAAGTAACATTCGGTCGGGAAACGTGGCTCTTGCCAGGAGAATGAGGCGTTTTTGTCTGGAAGCAATTTATAGTGAGATAATGGCACAAAGTGAGGGCAATGGCTGAGGCATGATAGAGAATACTTGGGTGACGCCAATGTGCACTTTGAAATAATGATGTAAAGCAGCTTTTCATGGTAATAAGTACCAGTACGTACAGTCCCAGATCAATGATGTCATGACACAACCAAGGCCTTGGTCACTTAAATGCACTGGCGTTGTGTACCTAAATGCACTATGTAATGATGCAATTTCCATAATGAAGTGGTTAGAAACTTACCGAGATCCTGCAGCCAGTTTGTAACCTCCTGAGTATTGGCTTTGAGTCTTGTTTCCTCCTTAATGTTAACACGAGATTTGCTGTGATGGGGATAGTAGACGTCCACTTTATCCAGACTGACTTTGATGGAAAGGTTTTGTAACACAGATAGCAGATTAAGCATGAAGCCCTCACCGGCAACGACCCTTTCGTCCGTCTGAAGAAAACCACAAAAAGACAGTGATTACTGGGTGGGAATCTCCGGGATGAGACGTGCTGAAAACCTGCTTGTCAACAACAGTTGCGCTCATGACTGGATGGCTCTAGCCAGGGATCGAACCTGGAACCTCATAGATAACAGGCGTTGATATTTTCACTACGCCACTCTGACAACTATTTCTACTCATAGTCAGAACTGATTGATTTACTTACTTGGATTTGTGCTCTCTTTACATTGGCTTCGATCACAGATGCAATAAACGACATGGCCTCGTGACGCGTATCGCTGTACACCAGCAACGAATGTAAAATCTTGTACATTTCATTCTGAAAGGAACACAAGGGGATAAACGATGTCGACTTCCATCATACTTACTTATTGGTAATACTGTACAACCCTAATTGTTCGCGTGCCATTTATTTTCGCGACTTTCGCATCTGGCCTGTCATTCGCGTAATTAAAAGGATGCTAAATTTATCCAACATGTCATCACAGTTCCTGGTTATGGAAGAAACATAAACCAGCCACCTGCTGGGAACACTTGACTAGGGTCTAAATAAAACAAAAACGATGCAAGACCTCTGTCGGGCAGTAGGTCAAACAGGATATTATTACAAGTACACTTAGTAACTGGGAAGATGAAAACTGGTCTTTTCTAGGAAGCAGTTACATTGACCACCCAATCGCGAAGTTAAAAGGCCGCGTAATCTCTGAGTCTGGCCTATCGCTAACTTAAATGGACGCTAAAAATACCGGTCCTACAGTAAGTTATTGTGGATGCGAACCCCTGACCTTTTTTCTATCACAGTGAGGCTTCCATTTCATTTCGATGCTGGGTAAACAAACTTCAAGATCTCTCATACCAATTTCTATCACACTTACCCTTGCGAAATCCATATCATGATTTAGAGACTGATTTATAAGGCGGGCACTCTCTGATGTCACCTGATTTCCTGAGAAAAATTTCTCTACAACCTTGGTCTGTAAGAAAGAATACATCATGAAATGTAAGAATCAAGCAGCATTTGGCAAGAGTAACATGAACCTCATGAGCCACCGTAATTGTCATCAGAAGAAAACCAACTGAACCTCATGAGCCACCATACTTGTCATCAAAAGCTGGTATATTCTGTCTCAATTTGAGCACTTTCCAAGCAGACTTACAGTGTCTTCTGCGAACACGGAGAGGGCGAAAAATGGTCCTAAGAATGACAGCTTCTCTATTTCCATGCCAGAATCTTTGGTCATTGATTTTGGAAGCCAGTTGGGTTGTTGAATAATCTGAAATATGATTTATTTAGATAAGTTGCGATTACCGGTACACACAGAGAGAAAACATTGAAGTCAAGACCTCTATGTAAAGTAGGACTCTGCAAAAGTGCAGTCAATTTCAATATGGCCTCTCTGACTGGAACCAGTCAAAGTCTGTACAAAGGCCTGCACAAAACTGAGACTGAAATACAATATTAAGCTGGTCACACTTACCAAGTTGCATATAGGCCTTTGATTCGAGCCAGTCATCTTGATTTCGCACAACTCACTCAGGGCGATAAGAGGCAGTTTGTAGTGATCACTATCAAAAGACATGTGACGCACCATCTGACAAAGGCCTTGTAATAAGGGCGAGAAGATCTGAAATGAAAATGGGAGTACTGCGTGAAAAACCTGGCGTAATAGTAAACAGAAATTTCTTTTCGATAGGTCAGTGAAATGAACTAGAGATTTTGGTGGGCGGATTCTCTACTCACTTCAGAGAAGAGCTTCTTATCTGGACTAGTTGAACTGATGAGTTCGATAAGGAAACCCCTCGGCAGATTGTGGGACAGCAAAAATGGCAGCAGCAGTGAAGGTCGGGCAGGGGATCTGAAAATATGAAAATTCAGCAATTGGTCAAAATATTATAGACATCAATCCAGAGGAAAGTGTGTGTGACAGATGACACAGTTAGCTCTACAGACTAAGAGGAGTTTGGGGTAAACCTACACTTTCTACGTGAAGAGTGGGTCTATTCGGGTATCGAACCCATAACCTCAGAGGTGACAAGTGCTGATGTTGGCACTGCACCACTCTGACAGCCCAACAGAACCAAGAGTAAAGACTGCCACCCCTTCACATGACTGAACTGTAGATTCCATTTAGTCACGTTTGTGATGAAAACGGGCATGAAATAATAACAGGTTTCTAAGGTGAAAGACATAGCTTCCTACTGGACTCAAACCCACGGACCCTCACATAAGGCATCAATCACCAGCACTCAGGGGCAGCACGCCTAACCACTAGGTTAAACCAAAGTAAAATGACTTACCTTGGTTGTGTGAAGACTCCTTTTAGCACCAGTGTTGTATGATTAACACACTGCAGTCGAGCTTCTGACAAAGACAAGCTGAGTGGAGGGGTGCTGGCTCTCTGGAATGGAAGGAAACACCCCCAATAAACACGAGCGCCGATACTCCATTTTGCCATATAGAAGGGCTTTATCTAATGTACCGGGACTGTATTGTAGTGTACAGTAATGTTAAAATATACACACCTTTGGCGCAGTCCTTTCTTCCAATGCAACCCTTTCATAGCAGTCTAACAAATATGTTAACATTTCAGTTTCCTTAATTTTCTCAGGTGGACATTGCTCAATGAACTCTCTCTTTGATCTTGAGTGCAGGTAGCTTCCACTGAAATAACGAAAAGTGATCAAATAATCAAATTTTCTGGTATGAGTGCGCATAGTCTTCTACTGCAAATTTGCGTTAAAATACTCTCAAGGAGAGGTCCTGTTAGAAGAGGCAAAGGCCTGAAACTTCAAGCATTAATAACACAGAATGATATTTAGTGAAATTTGATACTCTACCTTGAAGGGCTTGCTCCGTATGACTTCATAGGAGAAGCTGAAAGAACTTTGGCCTCCTTATTTTCCTTTGCTAATTTGACAAACGGATTCTCCTCCTGAACTGCCATCTCCTCCAGGACCTCCATTAGGATTTGACTTATTAGATCGCTGTGATCTTGATATGCTGTAACAGAATTTCATCCAATTCACAGTCACTGATAACATGAAGATGAAGCTTTTACGTAGCACTTCCACTGCAAGCTGTCTCAATGTCCTTCACACTATTACCCCAGTCAGAGTCTTTCCAGAGACCTTTCTTAGCTTCTAGGGAACTCAAATAGATCTCATTCACCACATCATTGGGCCAATCTAATGTACAGCAGGAGGAAACTGGAGTGCCCAGAGAAAACCTGTACTGACAAAGAAAGTCACCCCCTCAATCACAGGTCCACCTGGGGATCGAACCCAGAACCTCAGAGGTGAAGGTGCCGATGACTGCACTACAAAAGAACTGTCATACCTTGTTCTCTCTCAGCCAATTCTGGAAGATATAGAGTGTCCGTCTCTTTTTCTCGCCAAGAGACTTGAAAGACTCGACCAATAGATGTCAGCACCTGTTCATCCGAGGCTTCTGATCCTATACTCACATCCTGTGGGCAAAAAATGTGTTTGATGACAGCTGAATTTTCTCTCCCATTTCAGATAGAAACTGTTGCTTTATTACTTGCCTCACCGGGGCCATTACGTCAACTTATCTGATTGCCTGGCTACCATGTTGAAGGCCGAAGGAGCACAAAGTTACACAAAGGCACTGGCAGACAGACCTGATTTTCAACTGAATTTTTCAACTGATGAGTTCAATTGGCTCTTGCTGAACAAATTCCCTTCCATTACGAAAGTGGGCCATCATCTTGACAGTGACAACTTAACTCGGCCGTTCTTACCCTTTTTCTTTTCCCTTCATGCCTCATCTGTTCTGCATCATCGACTTCCATTGTTTCTATACCAGAATCAAAATCAACTTGAGACTGGGCACTGAAATGGCCGAACAGGTATGTGAGTTAATAGTGAGGAGAATATCCAATCACCGACTTGCAGACTTATTACCATATTACAAGTAAACATCTACTAGTATGCTATGGAATGGAATTGTAATCTGACAAAGCTTTTGGCCTGAAAATTGGCAACTAAAGGCTCAAGTCAAGATGTTGCTTTAAACAGATTTGAAGTACTCACACTTTATCACAGCTGTCTACTTCCATACTTTGTTCTTCTGATGAAGCAGACTGTTTGGTAGAACTCCCTGAAGAGATTTTCATAATGTCATCTTTAGTTACATGTCCATTGGTTCCTATGAAATGGTCATTGGCTAAAATTTTTCTTCTATTTTACCAAGACCTCCAGTTATTTTGACCACTAACTTAATCACTAGTTGGATTTGATTTTGGCAGGCTACAGTTATATTTGGTCCAGCTGGCGATCTGATATCATATAAAGCAGCCAAAACTCTTTGCAAATGGATCAATTCTATATTTTACCAAACAGGATGGGGTGGGGGTAGTTGCTTATAAAGTAAGTTTCATGAAGAAACACCAATAGACGGCCTGCGTAGTCACAACTGTAATCATATGAGTGAGACCCTTACCCATTGAGGTTGATGACTTCTCCTGACTCTGAGGTGCAGATGAAGATGGCTTGGGAGCAGACTCAACTGGTTTTCCCCCTGTATTTTCATTCTGCGCTCTTGGCGTTTTGGGACTACTTTGACCAGGTTGGGATGGCGATGAACTGGCACTTGCAGCAGCTCCCTGGGCGGAGGTGGAGGGGCTAGCTCCTAACCTGGCCAAACGCCGCCGCCTTATCTGAAGTGGAAGAATATCATTGAATAAACAGCTGTACAAATGCGAAAAATGATCCATAAGTTTGCACATATGGATAAAAACTTGAATCAATTTCTGACAGACAATACAAAAAAAACAATAAAAGTCAATAGATAGGCCAACAGGCCAAAGTGAAGCCAACACGCAACATTCTGTCATTTCAAATTTGGTCACATGACACGTTTCATGCACATATTGGTGAATGTGTGAAAAAAGATGTCAGACTTTCGCGAAAAATGAACAAAACTAAAGAAGAAGATGACCGCAATGAAAATACAAATTTTTAGCAAAACGTGTTGAAAATTGTTTAAGAATTAGCTAGCCGGGCCTATACAACACCCTCATTAGTCATTGCATATTAGGCCTACTAATTGTGCATTCGACACAATAGACCGATTACGCCTATAACTGCGTCATGCTATGCATGTACATCATCATGTCATGCATGTAGGCTATACACATCTGCCCAATGCATTGCAATGCATAGGCCGTACAGTAGGCCTACATTGAATTGAATGAATCATCAATGTGAAAAAGATCCTTACTTCTTCTGCGCTCAATTCACTCATTCTGGTAAAAATTCACTACACTTGATGTTTGATCATTAGTTTATTAAATAAGCTCTCTTTCTTGGTCAAGAGCACAGCGATATCTCGATCAATAGATCAATAAGCAGACTTTATACTTTGGGAAAGTGCGTCAACACAAAACGCCATAGCGCCATCTTGAATTCATGACGTCATCAAGCCAATGGCAAGTCACATTTTATAAGTCACCTATGCATTCTTTGACATTTTACGTATCATAGGCTGCTTATGTACTCATGCCATCTATCATTCGAATTCTTCAAATCAACAGAAGCTTTGGTGTATAGAATAGGCCTTAAATTTCATAATTAAAGAAGTTTTATTCCACAACCCACGTACCTGGCTAATACCTAATTCCACAATTTCAAGCCAACTGTACAGTTGTCAACATGGCTCCCGTCTGTCGCCGATTTTAACAAATTTTGCGGTAAAACACGTCAAAAAGTGGCATCTTTCCCGATCGAAAATAACTTGACAATTAAACCCACTTTACATCTGTACGTCACAAGTTTATTTCCACGCATTATCGGCGCTGTATGAGCTATATCATCCTCATAATTCTGACAGATTGCAGATCGGTCTTCACTTCTGCATTCTGATCAGCTTCTGCACTTCATCTTCTCAGTGCATGGGACTGCACTGCAGCACTGTGCATGCATGCATGTACATAGGCCTACTGCAGTACACAGTGTAGATTTCATCACAAATCTCACCACATAAACAACTGTGCATTCAGATAATTGATTACAGTTGATTACTGTCACGACACCGTAGCTAGGCCTAGGCTAGGCTAGGCCTACATATCGTCATCGATGATCATGAATAGGCCTACCGGTATGTCGTATGATGTAGGCTGGCTATCCACGTTATTTAGATCATGTAAGGTTCTTTTTCTTTCATTTACAGGAGTCTTCAGAATATATACTCAAAGATTTGCTTGTCTTCAAGGAGAAGGCATAAACATTTTGTGTTCACGTGAGACAATCAACCCCTCCATGGGTTCAATTGTGAAGTCTGCTGGCAGCCTTCGAACAAAAGACTATTTGCTGTATACCTTATACTCATTTAGCAATGGGAAAATCTCAAATAAGTCGTCACCGATCTTCATCAGAATCTGAGTCTTGTGTAAATTCACCCGAATCCCTAGAATTTGCCAGCAACGACAATCGTGACAAGATGTATAAGTTACAAAAGCCCAATGCAGCTGTTTCTTTAGCAAAGAAGACAGACATTGCCGTGCCACCAGAGAAGGAAGGCCTGCTTAACTACCGTGCAATTTTGTTCTTGATCCTGTGGTATATCTTCAGCTTTTGTACCCTCTTCCTCAACAAGTACATTCTAGCAACGTTGAAGGGAGATCCTATGATGTTAGGTAGGTATAGGGTGTCTAACTTTTCAGATTGTATTTTTCGCATCGCTATATCACTTTCAGACTAGCTGATAGTATCATACAATATACACAGAAGTACCTAACTAGGAATTGAAACCACTGACTCACCGCCTTGACCCTGATGGTCAACCACCGTCCATTGCTCTACAATGTGCCATAATCATCTTTTTCCAGGGGCTATGCAAATGATCATGACGACCGTCTTCGGTTTCATACAG